>JACEVL010000229.1:0-100000 GCA_020284085.1 Aporrectodea caliginosa | reverse complement strand
GCTAAATGTAGAACTGTTTCTTAGGAATTAAAATGGCGACGAAGAAGAGAAATGAGTACACGTATTGAATTGCAGTAGTCCAGTCGTGCTAAGACAAGTTACAAGGCAGCATCCTCAGTTAGAGACCGAAACGTTACAGAATCGCGTGATGTTGGTAACATGCGATTCCAAAGTCAACCTTGAGTCATAATTAAGAGTCACTCATAATCTAACCTAAATGCGAGCGATAGTGCCGCCGTTATCATAACACGCAGGACATGAGAACTTGCAATCAAAAATTCATCTATTATTATATGATTTTATATTTTAAAAAATGTCAACGCGCGCCAAGCCACACAGAAATTAGAATAGCGAGGTCGAAATTCAATAGAAATGAGAGAAGCCCGAGGCCAAGCTATGGTGGTTATGCAAGTTGAAAGACAAGAGTTCTAATTTTTAAACCCGAACAGCAAAGAATTAAGAAAATGAACTCAACTGTGAAGCGAAATAGCGAATTCCAACGCTTTCAAGCAGCAGCCAGCCACCAAGAATACCCGCTCAGAACCCAACAGCGTTCGGGTGCGCAAGACACCAAGACTACTGTTTAAGTGCAATGTCCATAGCTATGCAGGGTGAGCATGGAACATAGGTCGGCTGGTTAAAATGTAAATAATTTGTTGACTTCGTAAAAGAGGGTCTGAAATGTATTCTTTCCTCAATCAATCAATTTCGTTTATTCTCAACATCAAGCTGACAGGTCGCAACTTGTAATGGGCCTCAATGGGCAGTTAATGTAATGAATGTGATATGGGCGTAAATATATACCGAAATTTAGGGATCCTTGTTATGATTCTGGCAAGAGAGTTTTAAACCATTATTTTGCATATCTCTTTTAGTGATACCAATGAGAATTGAGTTAGACCATTCAAGTCTGCTGAAGGCGCTTGTGAATAAGCTGGTGCCCTGCGCTAAGCTTTCAAGTGACGCTTTAGAAATGTGTCGTTTATGAAATTACGATTAGCTAATGTGAGGAAAAAAGTATACGAGGCAAAAGAAATCTATAATTCTGCGATTACGCCCAAACCGCGTGTGAGCATCCAGTACGGTTAACAAGTAAACTCGCAACTGAACAGACGTAAGCCAATCAACTTTACGAAGTTGTTGGCTCGTGACTATATAGGCCTATATAGAAGCAGAAAGTCAGAAAGCAGATTCACTTACTTGCCATCCAAGATTGAACATCACTAACAACAGAAGCAACTAGTTGAAGGGCAGGATTAGAATAGGTCGGTCACGAGCTTAGAGCACTGGTATATATATATATATATATATTCCTTACATATTGTATGAAAATGTTAGGCATATTAGTTCTTGGAGGACCACATGATCAGAGAACTCAGACATAGTCTGTTTCTAGACATTCAGCCATGCAAATTACTGAGATACGCTTAGACTTGTTTCGAAAGCAGTTCAGTAACTGACGAATGAACTGTCAATATAGACAAGATGAATTATGTTTAAATTTCGTCAACATATGCATGAATATGGTGATTTAATTTTCATATAAGAGAAGCACTGGAGCAGAATACAGAGGTAACAGTAAGGGACCTAACACGAAATATACGGTAGTTTATGCGGTATACAAAACATATATATAGGACCTATATAGGTGGCTTACCGATAGGGAGATTGATCATGAGGAAGAATGGAGTTGTCGTTAAGCTAATTAAGTCTGTCGTATACTCTTCTCTCTAACAGCTTTGATAACAATGTTACCGTTGATATTGGTCCATGTACGAGTAATCTGATAAAACAGAAAGATCTTGGCAGTTCTTTTTGAGGACTGCTGCCACAGAAACACGCTTCTGTGAACAAGGATAAGTTCCTGAACTGGGGGCTTGCTGCATATTAATAATAATAACGGCAATTTATATGTCTTTGTAACACGGCCATACCGTAGGCTACAATTAAGGGCGCCTCACAAACAATTAGCAAGAGGGATAAGCATATTTATATCATAAGTTGTCTAAGGCCGTTCTACAGGAGCCGTCTGAATGTCATGAGCAGACATCTGACATCAGGGCGATTCCAGTAAAGAATGAAGGAAGAGTTGGCGATAGAGAATCAGTTACTTCTAGGATCGTGGATTAAAAGTTCGCTGTATATATTATAATGCTTGTGAGCTCCGAAAGGCTGCGTCAACGATTCCCAGCGAATGGTTGAAATAGCTGGTGGGTGAACATAGGCTATACAAAGTATACATGTACACGCCAGCAGCAGAGGAAACACTCCTCAAATGAATTGGTCTAGAGTTTTGCCAATAAATTCAGGCGATATATTAATTATCTGTATAAATGAATGGAGTCTGGAGAAGTTGTCAAGATCGTATGGCACAGTGATTACTGGAATCTTCCAGATGAATATGAGGCTTGGAATATGTGAATTATATTTCTTTCAAAGTTTAATTGATGTGGTGGAGAGAACCAGTAGCAGGTTTGTTCTGCATATTTAACTTTAGACGAAATTTAAAATGAGTGTTGTTAACTTTTCATGGAATTGCAGGAATTTTTGCTGACCTAAGTGACTTTAGGTTTAGGGTTTCTTCGCATATAAGTAGCCTATAGGCGTATACGTAAGTATACTGCGAGATGAAGTTACGGAGTAAAGAAGACGGCGTCCGATTGCAACAAAATCACTCAAAATTCTAAAAGCTATTTTTTAAATAAACCACTATATAGTTACTGTAGTATCCGCGTAGTCAGATCAACAATTAGGCCTATTTAGAGTATCAGAAATAGTAACAACGAAAATTAAGAATATTTCGAAGACATGTAAATCCAATTAAAGACAACCTTGTCTGTCTCTGTCTGTAATTGTGTGCACTGTATGCATGTATGTATATATATATATATGCGTGTGTGCAGGGGTGGACTGGGCCGCCGGGACACCGGGAAGATTCCCGGTGGGCCGCCAGGACCGGTGATATAATAATTTAATCAATTTAGTACAGATGATACAGGTTTTTTACAAAAAATTGCGGCATCGGTTAACCGGTTTTTAGTTTCGGTTAACCGGTTTGTAAATTAACTGAAAAAGAGCAATGCATACTTACTTACCTACAGTGCTCCGTACAGCCAGCGGCCGCCATGTTAGATAAGAATTTACATCTTCCATTCTACTTCCGGCGTCTTCCACTGAGTTTGTTTTGATAAAATTTCTTTTAAATTTGTTAGTTAGTAATAAGTAATATTAATTAAATAAGATATGTTACGGTTATGAGTGATATAAATCCGAAACGTAAATGTAAAGGTGGTGCGGAGAAAGTAAGAGATAAGAAACTAAAGATTCTTGGTAAAGATGGAGCTAAATGCCGAAATCTAGTCGATTTATTTAAAGCCACTCCAATTCAAACTGAAGACACCAGCTCTCAACAAACACCTTCTGCAAGTAAACAACCCGACAAATTTTGCAAAAAATGTCCTGTTTGCTGCTTTTCTGTACTACATAAATACAGTTTCTATGGGCAAGCATACAAGCATCTCTTTAGTGCATATAAACTTTTATTGACTCTGTCGTCTACCCAAGTAGCTTGTGAGAGATCTTTCTCTAAATTGAAATACATTAAGAATCGCTTGCGAAGCTCATTGTCATCTACACACCTTGAAGCTTTTATGCTTATGTCAACAGAAACCGATGTTTTAAGTGAACTGAATAATGACACAATTATAGATCATGTAGCCGAAATGGCACCCGGCTTAAAGAAGTTGCTAATACTATAAACAGCAATAATACCATCACAGTGAGTCCGAATAAATTGATTTATAACTTGAGTTGACGCATTCTTAATATTTTATATATAATTATAAATTATATATGCGATTTATCGTTTTTTGTTATTGCATAATGTAATTTGTAAAGTGACCCATGACTTTGGAGGTCACTGGCCCTCGGGTATGCATGAAAAAATGCACAAAGAAAATAAAAGTCATGAAGTTAGGGCCGCTTTTTGTTTTTTTCATGTATGTATATATATATATATGCGTGTGTGTATGTGTATGTATGTATGTATGTATGTATTATGCATGGGAAATATGACCCGAGAGCGAACATGACCCAAGATAGAAGGACTTGTATAGAGCGCGTCACTTGAGTCGGTTTGTATCATAAAAGCAGACAAGAATTATTAAGTCGACGAATTCTGCGTCCAACCTCTCAACCATTTACACTGTCGAAATATTCAAACAAAAGGATTTCAACGACGAATAAAGAGAGATTAGCCTGCAGGGCTCATGTTGCTATCGTGCAGCGACCTATGGGGAAGAAAAGCGGTCATCGTGTAGCGATAGACAGACGGACAGACAGACGGACAGATAGACATACGGACAGACAGACGGACAGACAGACGGACCGACAGACATAGTGATAGACAATTAAATATAGTAAAATAATGATGTATGCGTGTTGTATGCAAGAGTAAGAGTATGTAGAGTATGTAAAGAGTGAGCAAATAGAAAGCAACCTGTTGGAGTATAATGTAGAGTATGGAAAGAGTGAGGAAATGGAAAACCACCTGTTGGAGTATATGTAGAGTATATGTAAAGAGTGAGCAAATGGAAAGCAACCTGTTGGAGTATATTATGTAGAGTAGAGAGTGACATGGGGAATTTCCCCGCGGGGAAACCGCGGTAACCGCGGTAAATCCCGCGGTAATGGGGACAACAATTGCGGTAATACCGCGGTAATGGGGACAAAAATTGCGGCAATACCGCGGTAATGGGGTTTACTCTCGCGGTAATACCGCGGTAATGGGGAATGAGCCGGCAATAAACCCGGGTGATGTTGAGAACTTGAGAACTGATAAGGAGAGTTTATTAGTTTCTGAAGCCTACTAGTCAGAAATAGTCAGGACTTGGTTAATGCAAACTGTCCATAAGATAATAACAGACGAATGCAGTCAACAATACAAATAGTTTTGTAAGCTAAAAACTGTTATTTTTTAATTTGAATTTGTGTAAACTTTTTGCGGGGAATGTGATGTCGTCCTGCGGGGATGGGGTGGGGATGGGAGCAAACCTGCGGGGATGGGGTGGGGATGGTTAGCAAACCTGCGGGGATGGGGCGGGGATGGGGACAAACTCTGCGGGGATGGGGTGGGGATGGGGACGACTAACTTGGTGCGGGGTGGGGATGGGGACGAGATTGTCTCCCCATGTCACTCTCTAATGTAGAGTATGCAAAGGAAATGGAAAGCCACCTGTTGGAGTATATGTAGAGTATACATAAAGAGTGAGGAAATGGAAAGCCACCTGTTGGAGGATTGCATGATGCCACTTTGATGTATGCGTGGTAGTATGATCCAGTCAGAGTGTATGCATTTCGCGCCCTCGTTTCGTTGGCACACTGCCAATGCTCCGGTCCGAGAGGATCGAAGTTGAGGAACTTGAGGAAGACCTCTTCGGATCCTCTGTGGAACGACGGTAGATTCCTCAGTCCGCAGACCGTCCTCTCTTCCTCCTCCGGGGGCCCAGTGCAGAAGAGGCGCTGCTTGTCCGGGGTCAAGGTCACCGTCGTGTTGGCGAGACAGTCCTGACGATGGCGGAACAGAACGACTTTGTGTTCCTTCGACCTTGGATAGAAGACGGACATGTACGACGGATGCCAGCCGGCCTCAGCGCTCAAGGTCAGCTCAAGGTCGGTGAGAACGCAGTGACCCTGGTAGGGGATAGAGTCGAGCAGCGATAAGGACGATTGGTCGAGCAGGTAGCTCTGCAAGGTCAGACGGGTCTCGTTCTCGAACGACCAGTCCAAGGTCACGGGGTCACGGCCGAGGCGCAGCCACAGGGAGCCATCGCGCGTTCGACTGACGTAGACGCTGTGGCTGGATCCAAGGTCGTCTGGGAGGACGACGAACCCAGTGTCTGTTTCACACCAGTCGATGCCTGTTCAAGATATACACAAGGTCATCAAAGGATCAGACGATCAGAGACTCTCTCTCTCTCTCTCTCTCTCTCTCTCTCTCTCTCTCTCTCTCTCTCTCTCTCTCTCTCTCTCTCTCTCTCTCTGTGTCTCTGTCTCTGTCTCTCTCTCTCTCTCTCTCTCTCTCTCTCTCTCTCTCTCTCTCTCTCTCTCTCTCTCTCTCTGTCACAAGGTCACCTCTAGGCTCTGTCACAAGGTCACCTCTAGGAAGGTCATTGGATGACATGTCACCGCTAAGATAGTCAGACTCATGACAAGGTCACCTCTAAGAGGCTGATCAGGTCGTCATCTGAAATGTCAGATGCTTACAGTCATCTCTAACCATTAAATTCTGATATAAGAACAGAAAACGATGTAGAGAGTACGGCTGGTAAGCAAGATGCATATTGGTCTGTCTGTCTGTCTCTTTCTCTGTCTGTCTGTCTGTCTGTCTGTCTGTCTGTCTGTCTCTCTCTCTCTCTCTCTCTCTGTCTCTGTCTCTCTCTCTCTCTCTCTCTCTCTCTCTCTCTCTCTCTCTCTCTCTCTGTCACAAGGTCACCTCTAGGAAGGTCATTGGATGACATGTCACCGCTAAGATAGTCAGACTCATGACAAGGTCACCTCTAAGAGGCTGATCAGGTCGTCATCTGAAATGTCAGATGCTTACAGTCATCTCTAACCATTAAATTCTGATATAAGAACAGAAAACGATGTAGAGAGTACGGCTGGTAAGCAAGATGCATATTGGTCTGTCTGTCTGTCTCTTTCTCTGTCTGTCTGTCTGTCTGTGTCTCTGTCTCTGTCTCTGTCTCTGTCTGTCTCTGTCTCTGTCTCTGTCTCTGTCTCTGTCTCTGTCTCTGTCTCTGTCTCTGTCTCTGTCTCTCTGTCTCTGTCTCTGTCTCTGTCTCTGTCTCTGTCTCTGTCTCTGTCTCTGTCTCTGTCTCTGTCTCTGTCTCTGTCTCTCTCTCTCTCTCTCTCTCTCTCTCTCTCTCTCTCTCTCTCTCTCTCTCTCTCTCTCTCTCTCTCTCTCTCTCTCTCTCTCTCTCTCTCTCTCTCTCTCAATATGTACATGTATATGTGTAGCAGTATCCGCTCATATGTATATATACGATAGTTTATTATGTATATATGATAATGTTATTCAAGACAGTGAGTGTAAGTGCTGCTGTCTTCTATCTTAGATGACGCATTCACTCACACAAATCAACTCTTCAGAATATATTCCATTGGCTTTTCCCGGTTTCTCGCGGACAATTAACGACTGTGGATAGCTTCATATGCATGTATATACATGTATATGTGCATTTGGGTAAATATTTAGCGCCTCTATGAGGTCACTGTAGGCGCTATATAAACAACCAGAAGCTACATGTAAGTGTGTAGTTAAATAGCGAAAGCAAAGACCATTGAATTAATAATTCAAGATGAGCTAATCCGGAGGTTGGCCTGAATAGAAGTGGACAATAAAGATGAGAAGGAGGGAGAGGAAGAAGTTAGACGAAGATAAAGATGAGGACGAGAGAAAGAGGAAAAGCGAAAAGAGGAGAAGGAGGGGAAGACGACGAAGGAGTACAAGGAAGAAGAGAAGGAGAAGGAAGAAGAGGAAGAGGGAAGACGAAGATAAAGAGGAGGACGAGAGAAAGAGGAAAAGGAGAAAGAGGGGAAGGAGGGAAAGAAGATGAAGTTGTACAAGGAAGAAGAGAAGGAGAAGGAAGAAGAAGAGGAAGAGGGAAGAAAAAGAGGAGAAGACAAGAAGAGAAGGAGGAAGGGGAGGAGAAAGACGATGTGTGAGGAAGTGTAGAGTGAGAGAAAGATGAGAATGAGGAAACAGAAAGAAAGAACATGAAATAGATGAAGAAAAAAAGACTAAAAGCGGAAGAGCAGAAGGAGAAGCAGAAGAAGAGCAAGGATAAGATGAAATGATTGGTCGTCTGGAGCGCCAGAGAAGACGAGGAGGAGGTGGAGGAAGAGGAGGAGGCAGAGGAAGAGGAAGAGGTAGAGGAAGCTTACTGCTTCCTCTGCTGATGCCGATTGTGGTGATGCGGTTGCTATGGATACTTGGTAGGGGGTGGTAAGAAGGAAGAGAGCAGCCGGAGGTGGAGGAGGAAGAGCATAAGGAGGAGGAGGAGCATGGAAGTGGAGGTGGAGGAGGAGCAGCAAGAGGTGGAGGAAGAAGAGCAGAAGGAGGACAGCAGGAAGTGGAGGACGAGCAGGAGGTGGTGGGAGAGTAGGAGGATGAGAAGGAGGAGGAAGAGGAGCAGCAGGAAGTGAAGGAGGAAGAACAGGATGAGGAGAAACAGGAAGTGGAGGAAGAGCAGAAGCAGGAGGTAGTGGAAGAGGAGGTTGAGGAGGAGGAAGAAGAAGAGAGAAGCAGGAGGTGGAGGAGGAGGAGAAGGAGGAGGAGGAGGAGGATGAGAAGGAGGAAAAGAAGGAATGAAGAGCAGCCGGATTAATGGAAGGCGAAATGGAAAGATTGGATTAATGGAGCGTCGAAGTTAGCCAGAAAGAGCGAAAGAATGGACGAATACACACGTGTATATGTGTGTATACGTGTGTGTTTAAATATTGAATTGGCTGTGTAGGAGCCGGGTGGTTGGCTCGATCGCCAGTTCCTCTTGGGTGGGGAGGGAGGGATGGCGAATCTAATTAGGAATTGCGGTCCGTGGTTTAGTGCCATCACTCAATCGGGGTAGACAGTGGTTGACCCCATTTTGACCACCACCCCAACCCTCGGCGGCTGCTCTGCTTTCGATAACTGCTCGACCTCGGCATTTACAAATGGGAACTTAGATATCGTCTTCATAGAAACAAGTTACGACGCCATTTAGCTATGGGACATTGCCTAAACTTCCTAAAGCATCTGCCGATAGACCTAAGCCTAAAACTTGTCTGTCTTCTCCAGACCTAGAATAGGGACAGACCTAGAATCTTAGACCTAGAATCTTGATACATAGGTCATTTTAGGCCAGTAGTAGGCCTATACTTTATGTATGTGCAGGCCTTTATAGGACTAATGCATGGATAGGCGGCATAGCATATGGATAATTGCCTAATTCGAGGCCTAGAAGGTCGATAAGCCTTTCCGTGTATATAATTTGGATCATCATAGTCGTTGTCAATGTCCTTGTAGTCGTTGTCTCCACCGTTATCGTCATAACTGTCGTCGTCATCATTAATCTAAATACTTTTCCAGTATACCTGCTGTGATCCAAGAGGAGCAGGAGACCAGAGTCCAAACGACGCTGAAGAGAATTTCCCCACAGCAGCAGCAACTGTCTCCACACATCGTCTCATCAGTCTCCGCTGGTTCCCTGTCAAGCCTTCTACAATATGCTTTTCAGCCATCGACGACGATCCGATCTATCGCATGCTTCCTTCTCGACTGACGACGCTCTTCGATACTGTTTCACCATGGATGTCCCATGTTTCCTCGTCTCATGGTTCCCTGCCATCTGAGGCAGATCGTGTTTCTTTGTGGCGCTGGTTCCCGTCGCTGGCTTCCAGCTGTCGGTTCCATAAGGTGACGGGAAAGTCAGTGAGTCGCCAGGGCGAGTAAGGCGTCCAAGAGGCATAGCAAGGATTCCTAAGCAGCGGTAATTGAACGGAAAATTCGGTCCAATATGGCGGTCGACGGCAACAGTGTTGCTTTCAGTGGACGGATTGATGTAAAGGGAGAAGGAATGGATGCCTGTGTCCGGAAGATAGGACTCGGCAGATGTCGCCACCAGCAGCACTACGCTCCCTCGGCGGCCACGTTGCTCAGTCAGTTAGCTACACATTTATATAGCGCCTCGACGTTCTTCATTCGACCGTCCGTACACCAATCAGCAAACCAACCAACCAATAGCTTAATCAACAAATCGATCGATCAACTGATCATTCAATCAGTCAATTAGTCAATCAGTCACTAATCAACAAGCAGCCAATCTTTTTCCATCCTCTTAATTAAATCTGCCTCGTCTTAACTCAACTCCCTTCATGTTTCTTCGCCCTCTCTCTCTCGCCTCTCTTCATCATCCTCATCCCCTCCTCCTTCTCCTATTCCTCCTCCTACTCCTCCTCCTGAATAGTTTTCCCTTATACCCGACTCACGTTGATTTATGACCATTTCTGGGAGCCTTGCCTAGCGCCACCAAGCGACCACTACGTTTAATTCTCCGCTGATGCGTTGCATGCGCGTCGTCTGCCACAGCGCCACCAAGCGACGGACACGCTGATGACGACTACGAAATCTCCAGATAAAACGCAAATATATATATATATATATATATATATATATATATATATATATATAATATGTAGCCATTCACGTTCTCTACTGTACAGATAATTATGCTGTATGTAGGCCTACATATTATATATAGTTACAGTACATATTTTAACGGATTTGGACTACTGGGACAAAGTCTGCTAGACTGCTACACTACTTTCAATGTTATTGGAAACTAACATTGAAAGTAGAGTATTACATGGGGCAAATCACCAAAACTACTGAGACAAAATCCTAAAACTACTGGGGCAAATCCTAAAGCTACAGTAGTTATACAGTTAAAATATGCACTGCATACAGTGCATAGTTATATTGTTAAAGGCCTATAGATTATATACGGTGAGTTTTGAGAGAGAAAAAACTACGTCGAAACTTCAGAATGACGTGCATTCAAAATATATAGATAATTGAATTTTTGATGAAATATGAAAAGTAACCAATTTAACTATTATATTTATTATTTGTGCACAAAATGTCCATCTGCGGAATAAGTGTGGATTCGACGCGGGCAGTAATTATAATGTGCGCCCGCCACCGACTTATTGCAACGTCAACTAGGGCCTATAGAGCCCTAGGCTATAATTATGTGGGTTGATCCAATTCATCCCACGCTTGCCTGATACGCTGACGTTATAGCCTACTCACGAACATTCCGATTTTTGTTCTGTAGAATTTTTATTGCATTATTTCCTATATTTTATAGTCCATAAGATTTTGGTCTGAACGGTTTGTAGACCAAAGCGCACGTTGTATAAAATCATAAGTTTCGTTCGTCAAGTATAGTTCGACAGGTTCACGAAAGTCTGTTAGGCCTAATAAATTAAGTCACAATGACGTCATATTTTAAAGGGCGATCGTCTTAGATCTAAAAACGTTTATAGGCCTAACCTTCAAGATAAAAATCTATTTGAATTTTCTTAGCCTTCATCTCTGAATATTTTGTAGTTGTGATAGTTGTGTATAGGAGGTCGCTCCATTCTTACTCACAATGCAGTCTATAGTGTGTGTGGTGTGTCAGATGTATGTTTGTGTGTGTGTGTGTGTGTGTGTGTGTTTGTGTGTGTTTTTGTGTTTACTATGATACAATAATTGCGACATCACACACACACCGTTTCTTCATATAGAACCTCGTTCGTTTCAAATCAACTGTTATGGTATATACCGTATAATATGCTTGGAACGGTCTTTTGTCCGCGACATTTGTTACAAGCCCGACGTTTATTGCAAAATGGCCGGTTTTGTTGACAGACAACGGTTTTTACATTTCAGGCATTTCGGCTAGAAAAACAGAACATAAAATGTAATGTAATGTGAAAGCCATTTGTATAGCGCCTATGTCAGCGCATTTGTGCCAGCCGATGGAGGCCGGTGTTCTGTGCAATTATATAGCGCCCGATGAAACACCATGCATCCCTTGGACCCATGCACTGTCCATACATGATACAGGCGCTGTACATAATGATGAGACTGCCGCATGACGCACACATTCCTCGAACAAACGTATCTCATGAATATTAAATGAGGACGCTTTGCCAGAAGAAGACGGTAGGGACGCCACTGTACACAACCGGATGTGAATAGACTGGGCAGATGAGCTCTTTGACATCCATCCATCCATCCGTCCATCCATCCATCATCCAACCGTCCGTCCTTTCCGTTTCACTCGTCCATCCATCCATCATTCATTCGGATCCCTACTCAGAACGAATTAGTGGCTGACACAATCGACTGTGGAAACTTGTGCATATACATGTATGAATGTAGTAATATGCATATGAATATGCAGATTTATTGTATAATGTATGATATAATGCATACGCGTGTGTATATGAATGCCAATAGGATACTTGAACCTATATCGCGCTAATTTATGAATTCGCCTAAAATGCGGGTAGTTGGAAAAATGTAAGTTGCAGTACTGTTGCTTGCGACATAAACAGTAATTAGAGAAAGATGGATCCTTCAAAGCTCGTGATCGTGAACCTCACGTATACATAGCCTACAAGGACCAGCGTGTTAAAAGGCACAGAAGTTCACGAAAGTCTGTTCTTGGTAAGTTAGAATAAACGGTTGGGCAGAGGAAACTGACCTGGTTGGATTAAGCGTGAGTGGACAGTAAATACAACTGGACACCATCTGATCATGTTACAGACCTGCTGCGCGACAATCTACATTGGCTGCGTGTTCCCCAGCGGATCACCTACAAGCTGTGCTTGATAGCCTACAAATCATTGAATGATTGTATGCCAGACTGCATCTCAGACTTCTGCATTCGGGTAGCAGACAACCGGAACAGAAGTCGGCTACGATCCTCATAAAAAATCTGCTACAGGTCCCGCGGTCTTCTACGAGGTTTGGCGAATGTTCCTTCTCTGTCGCAGGAGTCAGGACTCAGGACCCACTGCATGGAACAGTCTTCCAGACCATGTAAAGAATGCGCCATTATTATTATTATTATTATTATTATTATTATTATTATTATTATTATTATTATTATTATTATTATTATTATTATTATTATTATTATTATTATTATTATTATTTATTAGTTATTATTATTATTATTATTATTATTATTATTATTATTATTATTATTATTATTATTATTATTATTATTATTATTAATATTATTATTATTATTATTATTATTATTATTATTATTATTATTATTATTATTATTATTATTATTATTATTAATTATTATTACTGCCAATCTTCGCCATGCAGCTAGCCAACAGCCAACTGCACGCCCAGAGACCACCACGAGGAGGTGTTGGCAAAGGTCTCCGTAGTTCATTCATCTACAGCCTTGAAGCAACTAATTTCAGCATAATCACCCCGAGCAAGCACCCCAAATTCCAAATTTCATGAAATTCTAATTTTGAATTTTGAAATTTTCTGATAGTTCAAAAGACAAACAGCGAAAGTGACAGTAGTTATGACATTGAACACCAGGGGTCAAGAAAACACAAAAGACTAGGCTCTGGAGATAAATCGCAATGTTGGATTCCTTGACCAGCAACAAGGCAAAGCATCAAAAGAAGAAGAATATCCGAGCAGCAACGAAGACATATAAGGAAACCGATATGGGAAGAAAGACAAAACTGAAGGTGAGAAATGAAGGGACGGCAGAAACAGACAACATGCTAAGCAGAAAGGCCCCTCAATATTGAACAAGTAAAACAAGAAAAGCATCCTAACGTTCGTCTCTCTCCTCTTCAGTCGGTGCTCAACACAGCTGCTAGACTGATAGCCCGCCTTCCCCGATAGTCTCGCATCTCGAACTTTATGTTTGATGAACTTCATTGGCTCCCTCTCGCTGCTCGCATACAATTTAAAATCCTCACTCTGACCTTCAAGGCTCAGAAGGGTCTTGCCCCGAAATATCTGGTTGGCTTCGGCCTCATTCAGCTTCCTTCCACCGTCCACTTCGTTCCTCCAATAGACTTGACTGACCTCTTGGTTCCCCGTACTAGAACTGCTATGGCTCAATCTCGTTGCTTTGCTTCAATTGGTCCCTCTCTTTGGAACGCGCTTTCTCCTTCTGTTCGCTCTACAATTCTATTTAGCAGTCTCTCTTCTTCCTTCGCTTTTCTCAAAACCTGCTTCTTTTCGCGGGACATAGCGCACTGGGTGCGCTTCTGAACGGTTCACCCTACTAGAGGCGCTTTACAAACGCTTAAATACAATACAATACAACAATATGAGGCCCAAGTGGTGAAACAAGCATGAAACAGAGAAAAAGCAAAGCTCATTTAGCACAAAGCGTAGACAGGTTGTAAGGACAATGCTTGAAGTTGAAGTTGGCGTTCGTAAGTTGGCGTTGCTTTGCTTTCATGTTGGCCATACTACGGTTGACTTTCGATCTGGACTTTTCATTTAATTTTATTTGCTAAAACCCCCACCCCTCGTCAACTTCAAATTACCATAAGTTCAAAACCAATTAAAAGTTCAGTTTAAATATGCAAGTAAATGTTCAGAACTATCTTTGATAAAGTTCAGTCCTGTGTTTTAAAGTGTTCTCTAATAAAGAATCTGAATTTAAATATGGTACCTCGTATCTTCACTTCACATCTTGGCTTTGAAGTTGAAGTTGGCGTTGATCTTGTTTGAAGTTGAAGTTGGCAACTGGCGTTTGAAGTTTGGCGTTTGAAGTTGGCGTTGGCGTTTGAAGTTGGCGTTGGCGTTTGTTTGAAGTTGGCGTTGGAAGTTGGAATATGGTATTGGTTGTTGGCGTTTGAAGTTGAAGTTGGCGTTTGAAGTTGGCGTTGGCGTTTGAAGTTGGCGTTGGCGTTTGAAGTTGGCGTTGGCGTTTGAAGTTGGCGTTTGCGTTTGAAGTTGGCGTTGGCGTTTGAAGTTGAAGTTGGCGTTTGAAGTTGAAGTTGGCGTTTGAAGTTGGCGTTTGAAGTTGGCGTTTGAAGTTGAAGTTGGCGTTGGCGCTTGAAGTTGAAGTTGGCGTTCGAAGTTGGCGTTGCTTTGCTTTCATGTTGGCCATACTACGGTTGACTTTCGATCTGGACTTTTCATTTAATTTTATTTGCTAAAACCCCCACCCCTCGTCAACTTCAAATTACCATAAGTTCAAACCAATTAAAAGTTCAGTTTAAATATGCAAGTAAATGTTCAGAACTATCTTTGATAAAGTTCAGTCCTGTGTTTTAAAGTGTTCTCTAATAAAGAATCTGAATTTAAATATGGTACCTCGTATCTTCACTTCACATCTTGGCTTTGAAGTTGAAGTTGGCGTTGGCGTTTGAAGTTGGCGTTGGCGTTGCGTTGAAGTTGGCGTTGGCGTTTGAAGTTGAAGTTGGCGTTTGAAGTTGGCGTTGGCGTTTGAAGTTGAAGTTGGCGTTGAAGTTTGAAGTTGGCGTTGGCGCGTTGGCGTTGGCGTTGAAGTTGAAGTTTTGAAGTTGAAGTTGGCGTTTGAAGTTTGGCGTTGGCGTTTGCGTTGGCGTTGGCGTTTGAAGTTGGCGTTGGCGTTTGAAGTTGGCGTTGGCGTTTGAGTTGGCGTTTGAAGTTGGCGTTGGCGTTTGGTTGGCGTTGAAAGTTGGCGTTGGCGTTTGAAGTTGAAGTTGGCGTTTGAAGTTGAAGTTGCGTTTGAAGTTGAAGTTGGCGTTTGAAGTTGAAGTTGGCGTTTGAAGTTGGCGTTGCTTTGCTTTCATGTTGGCCATACTACGGTTGACTTTCGATCTGGACTTTTCATTTAATTTTATTTGCTAAAACCCCCACCCCTCGTCAACTTCAAATTACCATAAGTTCAAACCAATTAAAAGTTCAGTTTAAATATGCAAGTAAATGTTCAGTACTATCTTTGATAAAGTTCAGTCCTGTGTTTTAAAGTGTTCTCTAATAAAGAATCTGAATTTAAATATGGTACCTCGTATCTTCACTTCACATCTTGGCTTTGAAGTTGAAGTTGGCGTTGGCGTTTGAAGAAGTTGGCGTTTGGCGTTGAAGTTGGCGTTTGAGTTTGAAGATGAAGTTGGCGTTTGAAGTTGGCGTTGGCGTTTGAAGTTGGCGTTGGCGTTTGAAGTTGGCGTTGGCGTTGGCGTTGGCGTTGGCGTTTGAAGTTGGCGTTGGCGTTTGAAGTTGGCGTTGGCGTTTGAAGTTGGCGTTGAAGCGTTTGAAGTTGGCGTTTGAAGTTGAAGTTTTGGCGTTTGGCGCTTGAAGTTGGCGTTGGCGTTTGAAGTTGGCGTTGGCGTTTGAAGTTGGCGTTGGCGTTTGAAGTTGAAGTTGGCGTTTGAAGTTGAAGTTGGCGTTGGCGCTTGAAGTTGAAGTTGGCGTTCGAAGTTGGCGTTGCTTTGCTTTCATGTTGGCCATACTACGGTTGACTTTCGATCTGGACTTTTCATTTAATTTTATTTGCTAAAACCCCCACCCCTCGTCAACTTCAAATTACCATAAGTTCAAACCAATTAAAAGTTCAGTTTAAATATGCAAGTAAATGTTCAGAACTATCTTTGATAAAGTTCAGTCCTGTGTTTTAAAGTGTTCTCTAATAAAGAATCTGAATTTAAATATGGTACCTCGTATCTTCACTTCACATCTTGGCTTTGAAGTTGAAGTTGGCGTTGGCGTTTGAAGTTGAAGTTGGCGTTGAAGTTGGCGTTTGAAGTTGAAGTTGGCGTTTGAAGTTGGCGTTGGCGTTTGAAGTTGGCGTTGGCGTTTGAAGTTGGCGTTGGCGTTTGAGTTGAAGTTGAAGTTGGCGTTTGAAGTTGAAGTTGGCGTTTGAAGTTGAAGTTGGCGTTTGAAGTTGGCGTTGGCGTTTGAAGTTGGCGCGTTTGAAGTTTGAAGTTGGCGTTGGCGTTTGAAGTTGGCGTTTGCGTTTGAAGTTGGCGTTGGCGTTTGAAGTTGGCGTTTGAAGTTGGCGTTGGCGTTTGAAGTTGGCGTTGGCGTTTGAAGTTGAAGTTGGCGTTTGAAGTTGAAGTTGGCGTTTGAAGTTGAAGTTGGCGTTGGCGCTTGAAGTTGAAGTTGGCGTTCGAAGTTGGCGTTGCTTTGCTTTCATGTTGGCCATACTACGGTTGACTTTCGATCTGGACTTTTCATTTAATTTTATTTGCTAAAACCCCCACCCCTCGTCAACTTCAAATTACCATAAGTTCAAACCAATTAAAAGTTCAGTTTAAATATGCAAGTAAATGTTCAGAACTATCTTTGATAAAGTTCAGTCCTGTGTTTTAAAGTGTTCTCTAATAAAGAATCTGAATTTAAATATGGTACCTCGTATCTTCACTTCACATCTTGGCTTTGAAGTTGAAGTTGGCGTTGGCGTTTGAAGTTGAAGTTGGCGTTTGAGTTTGAAGATGAAGTTGGCGTTTGAAGTTGGCGTTGGCGTTTGAAGTTGGCGTTGGCGTTTGAAGTTGGCGTTGGCGTTTGAAGTTGGCGTTGGCGTTTGAAGTTGGCGTTGGCGTTTGGTTGAAGTTGGCGTTGGCGTTGAAGTTGGCGTTTGAAGTTGAAGGCGTTTGAAGTTGGCGTTTGAAGTTGGCGTTTTTGAAGTTGGCGTTGGCGTTGGCGTTGGCGTTTGAAGTTGGCGTTTGGTTGAAGTTGGCGTTTGAAGTTGAAGTTGGCGTTTGAAGTTGAAGTTGGCGTTTGAAGTTGAAGTTGGCGTTGGCGCTTGAAGTTGAAGTTGGCGTTTGAAGTTGGCGTTGCTTTGCTTTCATGTTGGCCATACTACGGTTGACTTTCGATCTGGACTTTTCATTTAATTTTATTTGCTAAAACCCCCACCCCTCGTCAACTTCAAATTACCATAAGTTCAAACCAATTAAAAGTTCAGTTTAAATATGCAAGTAAATGTTCAGAACTATCTTTGATAAAGTTCAGTCCTGTGTTTTAAAGTGTTCTCTAATAAAGAATCTGAATTTAAATATGGTACCTCGTATCTTCACTTCACATCTTGGCTTTGAAGTTGAAGTTGGCGTTGGCGTTTGAATTGGCGTTGGCACTTGATTTTGAAGTTTGGCGTTTGAAATTGGCGTTGGCGTTTGAAGTTGGCGTTGGCGTTTGAAGTTGGCGTTGGCGTTTGAAGTTGGTTGGCGTTGGCGTTGAGTTTGAAGTTGGCGTTGGCGTTTGAAGTTGGCGTTGGCGTTTGAAGTTTTGAAGTTGGCGTTGGCGTTTGAAGTTGGCGTTGGCGTTTGAAGTTGGCGTTGGCGTTTGAAGTTGGCGTTTGAAGTTGGCGTTGGCGTTTGAAGTTGAAGTTGGCGTTTGAAGTTGGTTGGCGTTTGCGTTGGCGTTGGCGTTGGCGTTGTTGTTGTTGAAGTTGAAGTTGGCGTTTGAAGTTGAAGTTGGCGTTTGAAGTTGAAGTTGGCGTTGGCGCTTGAAGTTGAAGTTGGCGTTCGAAGTTGGCGTTGCTTTGCTTTCATGTTGGCCATACTACGGTTGACTTTCGATCTGGACTTTTCATTTAATTTTATTTGCTAAAACCCCACCCCTCGTCAACTTCAAATTACCATAAGTTCAAACCAATTAAAAGTTCAGTTTAAATATGCAAGTAAATGTTCAGAACTATCTTTGATAAAGTTCAGTCCTGTGTTTTAAAGTGTTCTCTAATAAAGAATCTGAATTTAAATATGGTACCTCGTATCTTCACTTCACATCTTGGCTTTGAAGTTGAAGTTGGCGTTGGCGTTTGAAGTTGGCGTTGGCGTTGGCGTTTGAAGTTGGCGTTGGCGTTTGAAGTTGAAGTTGGCGTTTGAAAGTTGGCGTTTGAAGTTGGCGTTGGCGTTTGAAGTTGGCGTTGGCGTTTGAAGTTGGCGTTGGCGTTTGAAGTTGAAGTTGGCGTTTGAAGTTGGCGTTGGCGTTTGAAGTTGGCGTTGGCGTTTGAAGTTGGCGTTGGCGTTTGAAGTTGGCGTTGGCGTTGGCGTTTGAAGTTGGCGTTGGCGTTTGAAGTTGAAGTTGGCGTTGGCGCTTTGAAGTTGAAGTTGGCGTTTGAAGTTGAAGTTGGCGTTTGAAGTTGAAGTTGGCGTTGGCGCTTGAAGTTGAAGTTGGCGTTCGAAGTTGGCGTTGCTTTGCTTTCATGTTGGCCATACTACGGTTGACTTTCGATCTGGACTTTTCATTTAATTTTATTTGCTAAAACCCCACCCCTCGTCAACTTCAAATTACCATAAGTTCAAACCAATTAAAAGTTCAGTTTAAATATGCAAGTAAATGTTCAGAACTATCTTTGATAAAGTTCAGTCCTGTGTTTTAAAGTGTTCTCTAATAAAGAATCTGAATTTAAATATGGTACCTCGTATCTTCACTTCACATCTTGGCTTGAAGTGAAGTTGGCGTTGGGCGTTGGCGTTTGAAGTTGAAGTTGGCGTTTTGGCGAAGTTGAGTTTGAAGTTGAAGTTGGCGTTTGAAGTTGAAGTTGGCGTTTTGAAGTTGGCGTTGGCGTTTGAAGTTGGCGTTGGCGTTGAAGTTGAAGTTGAAGTTGGCGTTGGCGTTTGAAGTTGGCGTTGGCGTTTGAAGTTGGCGTTGGCGTTTGAAGTTGGCGTTGGCGTTTGAAGTTGGCGTTGTTTGAAGTTGGCGTTGGCGTTTGAAGTTGGCGTTGGCGTTTGAAGTTGAAGTTGGCGTTTGAAGTTGAAGTTGGCGTTTGAAGTTGAAGTTGGCGTTGGCGCTTGAAGTTGAAGTTGGCGTTCGAAGTTGGCGTTGCTTTGCTTTCATGTTGGCCATACTACGGTTGACTTTCGATCTGGACTTTTCATTTAATTTTATTTGCTAAAACCCCCACCCCTCGTCAACTTCAAATTACCATAAGTTCAAACCAATTAAAAGTTCAGTTTAAATATGCAAGTAAATGTTCAGAACTATCTTTGATAAAGTTCAGTCCTGTGTTTTAAAGTGTTCTCTAATAAAGAATCTGAATTTAAATATGGTACCTCGTATCTTCACTTCACATCTTGGCTTTGAAGTTGAAGTTGAAGTTGGCGTTTGAAGTTGGCGTTGGCGTTTGAAGTTGAAGTTGGCGTTTGAAGTTGGCGTTGGCGTTGAAGTTGGCGTTTGAAGTTGGCGTTGGCGTTTGAAGTTGAAGTTGGCGTTGGCGTTTTGGCGAAGTTGGCGTTGGCGTTTGAAGTTGAAGTTGGCGTTTGAAGTTGGCGTTGGCGTTTGAAGTTGGCGTTGGCGTTTGAAGTTGGCGTTGGCGTTTGAAGTTGAAGTTGGCGTTTGAAGCGTTTGAAGTTGAAGTTGGCGTTTGAAGTTGGCGTTTGTAAGTTGGCGTTGGCGTTTGTAGTTGGCGTTGGCGTTTGAAGTTGAAGTTGGCGTTTGAAGTTGAAGTTGGCGTTTGAAGTTGAAGTTGGCGTTTGAAGTTGAAGTTGGCGTTCGAAGTTGGCGTTGCTTTGCTTTCATGTTGGCCATACTACGGTTGACTTTCGATCTGGACTTTTCATTTAATTTTATTTGCTAAAACCCCCACCCCTCGTCAACTTCAAATTACCATAAGTTCAAACCAATTAAAAGTTCAGTTTAAATATGCAAGTAAATGTTCAGAACTATCTTTGATAAAGTTCAGTCCTGTGTTTTAAAGTGTTCTCTAATAAAGAATCTGAATTTAAATATGGTACCTCGTATCTTCACTTCACATCTTGGCTTTGAAGTTGAAGTTGGCGTTGGCGTTTGAAGTTGAAGTTGGCGTTTGAGTTTGAAGTTGGCGTTGGCGTTTGAAGTTGGCGTTGGCGTTTGAAGTTGGCGTTGGCGTTTGAAGTTGGCGTTGGCGTTTGAAGTTGGCGTTGGCGTTTGAAGTTGAAGTTGGCGTTTGAAGTTGGCGTTGGCGTTTGAAGTTGAAGTTGGCGTTGAAGCGGCGTTGGCGTTTGAAGTTGGCGTTTGAAGTTGGCGTTGGGCGTTTGTTGAGTTGGCGTTGGCGTTTGTAGTTGGCGTTGGCGCTTGAAGTTGAAGTTGGCGTTTGAAGTTGAAGTTGGCGTTTGAAGTTGAAGTTGGCGTTGGCGCTTGAAGTTGAAGTTGGCGTTCGAAGTTGGCGTTGCTTTGCTTTCATGTTGGCCATACTACGGTTGACTTTCGATCTGGACTTTTCATTTAATTTTATTTGCTAAAACCCCCACCCCTCGTCAACTTCAAATTACCATAAGTTCAAACCAATTAAAAGTTCAGTTTAAATATGCAAGTAAATGTTCAGAACTATCTTTGATAAAGTTCAGTCCTGTGTTTTAAAGTGTTCTCTAATAAAGAATCTGAATTTAAATATGGTACCTCGTATCTTCACTTCACATCTTGGCTTTGAAGTTGAAGTTGGCGTTGGCGTTTGAAGCGAAGTTGGCGTTTGAAGTTGAAGTTGGAAGTTGGCGTTGGCGTTTGAAGTTGGCGTTGGCGTTTGAAGTTGGCGTTGGCGTTTGAAGTTTGCGTTGGCGTTGGCGTTGGCGTTTGAAGTTGGCGTTGGCGTTTGAAGTTGGCGTTGGCGTTTGAAGTTGAAGTTGGCGTTTGAAGTTGGCGTTGGCGTTTGAAGTTGGCGTTGGCGTTTGAAGTTGGCGTTGGCGTTTGAAGTTGGCGTTGGCGTTTGAAGTTGAAGTTGGCGTTTGAAGTTGGCGTTGGCGTTTGAAGTTGGCGTTGGCGTTTGAAGTTGGCGTTGGCGCTTGAAGTTGAAGTTGGCGTTTGAAGTTGAAGTTGGCGTTTGAAGTTGAAGTTGGCGTTGGCGCTTGAAGTTGAAGTTGGCGTTCGAAGTTGGCGTTGCTTTGCTTTCATGTTGGCCATACTACGGTTGACTTTCGATCTGGACTTTTCATTTAATTTTATTTGCTAAAACCCCCACCCCTCGTCAACTTCAAATTACCATAAGTTCAAACCAATTAAAAGTTCAGTTTAAATATGCAAGTAAATGTTCAGAACTATCTTTGATAAAGTTCAGTCCTGTGTTTTAAAGTGTTCTCTAATAAAGAATCTGAATTTAAATATGGTACCTCGTATCTTCACTTCACATCTTGGCTTTGAAGTTGGCGTTGGCGTTGGCGTTTGAAGTTGAAGGCGTTGGCGTTTGAAGTTTGAAGTTGGCGTTGGCGTTTGAAGTTGGCGTTGGCGTTTGAAGTTGGCGTTGGCGTTTGAAGTTGGCGTTGGCGTTTGAAGTTTGAAGTTGGCGTTTGAAGAAGTTGGCGTTGGCGTTGGCGTTGGCGTTTGAAGTTGAAGTTGGCGTTTGAAGTTGGCGTTGGCGTTTGAAGTTGGCGTTGGCGTTTGAAGTTGAAGTTGGCGTTGGCGTTTGAAGTTGGCGTTGGCGTTTGAAGTTGGCGTTGGCGTTTGAAGTTGGCGTTGGCGTTTGAAGTTGAAGTTGGCGTTGGCGTTTGAAGTTGGCGTTGGCGTTTGAAGTTGAAGTTGGCGTTGAAGTTGGCGTTTTGAAGTTGAAGTTGGCGTTTGGCGTGGCGTTTGAAGTTGAAGTTGGCGTTGGCGTTGAAGTTGAAGTTGGCGTTTGAAGTTGGCGTTGCTTTGCTTTCATGTTGGCCATACTACGGTTGACTTTCGATCTGGACTTTTCATTTAATTTTATTTGCTAAAACCCCCACCCCTCGTCAACTTCAAATTACCATAAGTTCAAACCAATTAAAAGTTCAGTTTAAATATGCAAGTAAATGTTCAGAACTATCTTTGATAAAGTTCAGTCCTGTGTTTTAAAGTGTTCTCTAATAAAGAATCTGAATTTAAATATGGTACCTCGTATCTTCACTTCACATCTTGGCTTTGAAGTTGGCGTTGGCGTTGGCGTTTGAAGTTGGCGTTGGAGTTTGAAGATGAAGTTGGCGTTTGAAGTTTGGCGTTGGCGTTTGAAGTTGGCGTTGGCGTTTGAAGTTGGCGTTGGCGTTTGAAGTTGGCGTTGGCGTTGGCGTTTGAATTTGAAGTTGGCGTTGGCGTTGGCGTTGGCGTTTGAAGATGAAGTTGGCGTTTGAAGTTTGCGTTGACGTTGGCGTTTGAAGTTGGCGTTGGCGTTTGAAGTTGGCGTTGGCGTTTGAAGTTGAAGTTGGCGTTGGCGTTTGAAGTTGAAGTTGGCGTTGGCGTTTGAAGTTGAAGTTGGCGTTTGGCGTTGAAGTTGAAGTTGGCGTTTGAAGTTTGAAGTTGAAGTTGGCGTTTGAAGTTGAAGTTGGCGTTTGAAGTTGAAGTTGGCGTTGGCGCTTGAAGTTGAAGTTGGCGTTTGAAGTTGGCGTTGCTTTGCTTTCATGTTGGCCATACTACGGTTGACTTTCGATCTGGACTTTTCATTTAATTTTATTTGCTAAAACCCCCACCCCTCGTCAACTTCAAATTACCATAAGTTCAAACCAATTAAAAGTTCAGTTTAAATATGCAAGTAAATGTTCAGAACTATCTTTGATAAAGTTCTCTCAGTTCTGCAGTGTTTATCGTATTCTCTCATAGAAATATAATATAAAGCATAATAATTATTATCTTAAATTAAATACCTGGAGATCCTGTCTTCACTTCACGTCTTGTCATTGAAGTCTGCTTTGCAATGACCAAGGATTTTACGTCATCATTAGGCTATATCGTTTGTTGCACAAGATGACGTTAACAATCAGTAGGCCTATCCAATCACAGCACCGATGTTGATCACGTGCATCGTGTAGCCAATCATTTAGTTCCATTTCTCCGATTGACTGCTTGCCGCTCGTTCAATATCGATGTATAATCGTAATCGAGCATTTATATGGTGCCACTCAAAAACAGAGGCGCTCCCGACCAAGCCCGTGATTTTCACTGGTAAAGAGAGGTTTTCAGGCGCTGGCGGAACTGGTCAAAAGAAATAGACACGATCAGGGCCGAACTGGACCATGTAACGGAGTGGGCTGCGATCGAGATGTAACCTGAGCCGGAATCAAAAGAAAACTCAAGAATCTGATGTTAATCCGCCGCCCACGCGAGCGGGGGGACAGAAAGCAATCCCTGGGGAAGTGCCAGGACTCCCAAGGGTCAAGAGCATGGTAATCCTCGGGGTGGTCATGACTGAACATAGGCCCTATTGGCTTTGAAATGCATATAAAACGTATAATTATGTGTCCAAGCTAGACAGTCGATGTATGCTCTGCGCATCATGACGATACATGGCCTTGCAGGACCAATGCTACATGATGTTGTGCGAATGACCACTGTGTCCCGCTTGTTATAGGCCTACGTACGCGTCACCGGCATGGTGGGGTTTTGCGGGGCAGCAGGAGCGCAATAGACTATAGTCCGTGATGGACCGTCTGGTCTGACTACGCTACCTTCCAGAGAGTAACCCAACATTAGAACAGTAACTGTTGTATAGAACGGCAGATGGGAACCTCTTTACTGCTGCCTTGACGGACCCCGGCCATGTTCTGAACCCGCTCCTCCCTCCTGTAAAGACACTCCCCTATTCCCTGCGTCCCAGACCACGTACATAGCCTACATGACCGAATTGTTCCACAGGCTGACAACTTAGCCTAATGAGAAAAACGTTTTAACAAGAATGCTTTATAATGTGTAATTTCATGTAAACCAAAGTGCGGTTATGCAGTTGGATAAATAAAGAATATACTTACCTACTTACTTAAAAAGGTCAGTCCTGAGGGACTGATCGATGTAACTGGTTCCAGCTATTGAGACCAACAATAGCGAAACTCCTAGACTGGGCCGTAGAAGTACGCTCCCGCGGGACAACCAAATAACCACGGGCCGAGGACCTATAGGGGAGGAACGACTGTGCAGAGAAGGTACTGGGGTACAAAAAGGAAAAAGCTCTAAGATAATGAGGAGCAGAGCCAGCAAGACAGCTTCGCATGAGGGAACAGACCCATAGGCTAGGCGTAGCCACATGGAGGCACGAGGAGGCAGTTGCCTCCTCTTGCTTTCTTATATATGCTGAAACTTCGATTGACCAAACCCCATTGTATCTGGTTGACTCCTGGAATTGCCTCCTCTTAATTTAAGTCTGGCTGTACGCTTCTGCTGCTGACTGCTAGATTTGTTTTTGTGAAGAATTTACTTGATGTCAATAACAGTCTTGAATAGAAAAAAAATTGTATTGCATAATAAGGAGGAAGCGGTCATCTGTCCGCAGCCTTTAAGAAAGCAGCGGACAGAAGAGCTGTAGACTAGAGATGAAAAGATGAGTCAGATTCGAGAGAAACGAAACTGTTACGACGGATTCAATCACACGATGGTGCTAGTGGCGTTATCGAAATTCGTAAACGTAGGCTAATCATGTGTGTGGCTGTGATGTGTGATCTGTGGTCATGTTAATGTTGTCAAGAAAAGTGTTGCTTGTGTCATGAAACCCTATGGTGTGTGATGGACCCTCGTATTATCAATTAATTCGGATTTAAATAATAAGAGAAATAAAAAGAAAATGAGGAAATAAATCAGCGAATTACGAGTCAGGTATATACCAGAAAAACGGAGGCTGCGACAGTCAGTTTCAGTTATTGATGCGGTGTAATGTAATCTAAAATTTGTAAAATGCGTTTATTAGTAGAACCTTTTTTGGCATGTGGCTGATGACGGCGGACAGACTCTCGTTGTTCTTTGCTTATTGTGTACAAGAAGAGCAGCCGTTATTACGCCGAATATACAATAATATTATAGTGCAGTGCGCAGTCCAATCCTGCCTACAATCCTGCCTGGCATTAAAAGGGTTGTGTCATTGAATATACTGGGCGTTGAGATTACCGAAAAGTTCGATTTTTCCCCGTATCTCTCCATGCCCATCGTATTTTGATCTCACATGGGCTTTCGGGGTGAGGCTTCATGATGTGGTCAGGGCTACCACTATCAACCGCATGCTATACTGTTCCCAAGTATGGTGGGGCTTCGCCAGTAAGCGGTGACTTGACTCTTTGAACGCGCTGGTCCGCAAGTTGGTACGCCTTGGTTTCCTACCCAAATCTTTCCCAACCTTTGAGGAGCTTTGCAAAAAACTGACATAGACCTCTTTAGAAACATCATAACAATTACTAGCCACACCCTTCATGACATTCTCCCCCTGTCAATTGCACTGGTCATGACCTGCGCCCATGCTCACATAACTGTGTTTTCCCTTGATTTGATTCCCTTACCAGCCGCAGCTTCTTGGTTAGGATGTTGTACTGTTAGTCATCTGTTTTCTAGTTGACTTAAATGTCTTCTAATTATCGTGTTCTTTATACCTAAATTATTTCTGACTTTATATGTAAAGCGCTGAGCGTTTGCTTGCATTTAATAAAGAACATACTTACTTACTTACTTACTTAGTCTACCTTGGGGTCAACTCGAATCCCCGAAACCCGAATCCCCAAAAATGCTGAAAATACACAAAAGCTCGATTTTCTGAAAATTTTTCTAGAAGCGTGGTGCTTCTGCGGCGGAAAATGCCACCACGCAATGCGCGAAAACTTACTTCTGCGGCTGATTTTTTTTCAGATTTTATCTAATGACGACTCTAACCCTAACCAACCATCACAGCGCCTAACCTGACCCTAACCGACACTCACAAGGCCTAACCTGACCCTAACCGACCCCCCTCTACGCCAATTTATAGAAGAAACGCATTTTGAACAATGCGCATGCTCCGAGGATGGCGCATGCACAAAGCTCTTCCGCATTCGAAAATAGTAATCCTGCGGCGGATTTTTCCGCAGCAGAAGATTTATCCTTTCTAGAAAGCGACCGAACTCCCGAAAGCTATTCAGAGTTAAACTGTTAACATGACTTAGACAAGCGTGGACGTGATGGATATCGATATCCATCTGTTTATTTGTTAATTATATTCATTCGGGTTGGACTTGGAAAATCAATTTCGGGGATCCGGCTGAAATTCGTTTGGGGGATTTGGGTTTCGGGGATTCGGGCCGCACCTGTCTACGTTGGCTAGGTTGAGAATGATTTATTCGAACCTAAGCTTTGTAGAATCTAAATAAGACCCATTTCTCCCAGTTTTAAATTTGTATTCTTCACCTCTTTGTGAGGGACATTTTAAAAAGACACTGAATAAATAATACTTTACTCTGTACTATATGACAGGTCATTGAGAAAATTTTATGTTCAGAATGAACTAGAATAATGAACAATAAATGTGTGTTCATTATTGTGGACATTTGCGGCATCAGAATAATGGTGTGTTTCGAATTGCAGAAATATGTGTAATTGGGATTAAAATGCTAACTTATATGGCACCAGTATACAGAATACCCTGTTTTGTTGTTGAAATAATGCCAGTTTCTGTCTATTGCTTTGACTCTGTAGGCAACTGATGTGAATTGCACAATGCCGAGTGACATCAGACTTTGTGCCCAGCCACGTCACGACTCCAAGTGGACCAAACTCAACCTCCAGGTCAGATTGGTTTTTACTTATAGCAGACATTAAATTTTTATCATAGAACAGTCTTTAAGCTGAGAAATAAAGTTTCAGTTCCTCTAAGAATTTCTTTTCCACCTGTATTGACTGCATTAGACAGAGTAGACGACAGTTGTTGCTGTTGTACAAAGTCTGCTAAAGGTCATTTTCAGTTTGATAGAGATGGAGTTAGAGCATAACAAAGACAAACTGAAATAACATCCATCGATAGAATATTCCAGAATGAAGAACTGCAAAACAGAGTATTTCACAAAGATGATTCTTATAGATTTTCCTCAGAAGTTAGCTAACTTCTCCATGGATCAAATCTTTTGATTTCTATGACACCATTAAAGAGCTGTCTCTTAGGAAAATTTTCTTTGTTTTGAAGGCTGCATTTCACAGAGACAGTCTGAATCAACTGTGGAACGAGTTGGTCAAAGATGGAGAAATTCTGACTCGAGAGGAGAATTATGGAATCCTCAACAGTACTGGAGTCATCGCACGCAAAGGTCAGATTTCACCATGTTTTCATAATGCACGTGATATAATATTTCACATGATACAATGTACATTTCACACAATATGACATGTAATGTTGGTGAAAAGCTGCAATGAGATTGACAAGAAATGCCTCTATGAACTACAGTGACAGAGGATAAAATGTTATTAACATCCACAACAATATTCAACTTTGAAATCTAATTCTTATGTGACTCTTCATGCTTATTTATGTGACTATGATAACGTTTAGTGCCACAGCAGCTGTTTGCCAGCACCTCAGCATCTGGGGTTCAGTTCCTAGTTCATCATTTGTGTAACTGAGGATGTATAATCAAGTCAGTTGTTGGATTGCTGTGGTACTGACTGTGCTTTGAACAGCCAAATTTTCTTCATCTGGACTTTTGTTGAAAGTAGTGTATAATAAATAGGGGCAATAAAATTACAAAATATTTCATGAGATGGCCTGAAATTACAGATTTGAATCATGTGTAACTTACCTGAAGTAACCTGATGTACCTGTGAGAATGGTCATTGCTACAGGTGATAATGGTCATTGTTACAGGTGAGAATGGTCGTTACTACTGTGGAATGCCAGTGCTTGTATGCAGCTGCTGTGATGGTCGATGCGGTCCGAGGAATGGATGCAACTGTTCCTCTTGTCAGCTGCTGGACCGAGACGAGGAGAGGAGCCAAGCAAAGACGAAGAAGTCGCTCAACAATGCCACGACCAGCACCAACAGCAGCAGCAGCTCCTCATCTTCTCCTTTGCCATCTTCTGCTCGTCTCATTGAATCCTGGACATGGGGAAAGCAGCCAGGTCAGATGGGTTGCTTTTGGGGCTATGATCAGTGGTAGAGTTTGGGGCTGGCTTTAAAAAGCTGCATCTTGGCAGGGCTATGGCTTGGATTTGGGCTGGGATTTTCTTTGCTTTGGGCCATTGATTAAAAATGTGGGGCTGTGATTAGAGCTTGCATTGCAGTTGTGTCTGACATTAAGTCTGTATTACAGTATTATGGTAGGGCTGAGGCTTGGAATGGGGCTTATGACTGAGTTAGTGTTTGATCAGAAATATCATTAGGGCTTGGACTGAAGGCTGGTGTTATCACTGTATTGGTTGTGATTAGAAATATGGTTAGGGTTTTACCATCAGAGAATAATAGGGGTTTTACTGGAAATGTGGTTAGGGCTGTGGTTTGGATTGGAGCGGTTGGTATGGATGTTGAGCCGGTGCTTGTGTTTGGCGCTTGTCAGGTGTTGGTCAACTGAGAGATTGTCTCCAGTCCATTATCTCTGAGCAGCAGGCCTTGGTTTCACAGAGCGATGCTCTGGCACTTTCATCTGTTCGCCTGCAGCAGCAGCTCATCGTCATGGAGAGATACTTCGTGGCTCTGTCTCGCCACCAGAGTGCCGACAGCAAGCCTCCCACACGCAAGAAACAGAATCTTCAGACCAATCTCAGCAAACAAAAGAGGTGACTACTGCTCTTGATCTGTGCTGCTAATTCTGCTATTCTTGGTTGGTACTGCTCTTGTTCCATTTTGGTTCTCCTGTTGTGCTTTTTTGCTAATGATATTGCTTTCATTGCTACTCCTGTTGCTATTATTGCTAATGATGTTCTTGTTGCTAGTTGAACATCAAAGTGGTTTGATATTCACTCATCTGCAGAAGTAATGTTATGTAATGTAAGAGAGAATTTATATATAGCACCATTCTGGGAGAACTTGTCGGCTTGCCATTGAATTCGTAGGAATTCCTTGTTATGAAGTATCCTAACTTGATGTGGACATCAATAAAAACTTTAATCAAAATTCAGTGATTGCATTTTTAACGGGAGTAATCACAGAAATCATGGAGGACTTAAATTTGATCAGAAATTTGTAACATACTGTACGATTGATATTTTCAGTAACTATATTATTTTATAGAATTGTAAACAATACTAAATATGTTTATGATATAATTAGAAATTTGGCAAATTTTTTGCAATTTTATTATGTTGTTCAAAACAAAGTTTAAAAAATCATGATTGTCCCACAGTTTGGAAGTTTCTATCAAGTTCTGCTTGCTGTTCAACTGGCTTTGTGGATGGAATGGTTCATTTCCATTTTTCCGCTTTACAGTCAATCTGTTTCTGTATAATATATGGCCAGCCACAGAAAAAAATGCTCACATGGTGCGGTTGTAGCAGATATTTACAAGACACTTTCTGAGATTTTTAATTGCATTAAATGTTAATGAAGTAGTCCAGTTTATAACTTGTTACCTCTAATCCTAACTGGTACATAGATTTTCGTGTCTGATACTCTTATAAAGCATCTAGTCTGTTGCTTTTTGTTATTCTGTTGTCTGATTGTCTTATAAAGACATATAAGAATTACACCGATGTTTTTATCTGTTGCAGTTCAGCTAAGTCAACGGAAAAGGCAACAGCAGGTCTGGCAAGAGTTGGTTCACGTGCAGTTCTCAGTTTTGCATTTGCCTTCTTGCGAAGGGCATGGCGATCAGGTGAGGATTCGGATCTGTGCAGCGAACTGCTCCAGGAGTCACTGGAAGTCCTGAGGTCGCTTCCGGAGGCAACTCTCTTCGATGATGACTCTGTTTCTGGCGTCTGGGTGGAGGTCGTTGAAAGGTCATCCAAGTTCCTACAGGCAGTTGTCGAAGGGTATGTGTGTTTGTATCTGTATTCATGTGTATGCATGCATGTGTGTGCATTAGTATATGTTTATGTACCATTATGTATCTATGTTTGAATTTGTGTTTGTTTATGTATAGAATTTATGTTTGTGTATGTATGTGTAAATGTGTTTACCATGTATGTGTGTATGTAGTATATATTTTTTTATAATTAATAATATTTGTTTATTAAGTCAAAACTGTCAAGTATGCAGCACGATTTACATGATATAGTAGAAACAGATTATAACAAGTTTAACAGGAGTTGAATTTAACTGTGTGGCAGCCTGCAAGAAGCCCATTTGTCCTACGGCTCATTTTACAGTCGCCTCTAGGGAGTTTTGAGTGCAGTCAGCCTATGGGGCTAGTGGGTATTGAACCTGCGCCCTTCTGATCCTCGTGCCAGTGTATTACCATTCAACCATCTCCCCACCCCACGTGATGTTACTTGTGACCTTGGTTTTTTTCTTGTAGCGACGTAAACAATGTCGTGATGGCAAACAAGAGCAATCGCGTTCCTGCACAGGACCGACAGGTGGCACTGGCATTGCTCTTGGAGCTCGCTGTGCAGCGTGGCACTCTCAGTAGCATTCTTGGCTCTGTTCTTCTGCTGCTGAATCTGTGGTCAGGTAACCGGAACGACTGTGACAACCGCCTCAGTTCTAGTCTAACGTCAGCACCTCTCATTCCGCTTCTCCAGCGCTTCGAACTGATCTCAGCGTCAAAGAAAACCACTGCTACAATGAAGGCATGTGATGTAAGTTGACCCACCACAATCCTCTGAGGGAGATTACAATTGGTTCTATAAAAGCTGCTCAGATACTATCATAATGGCTGCCAGGGACTCACAAGATAGGGCTCTACATATATGTTCTATTGATCTGATCAAGTAAATCAATATATGTATCTAAATATTTCTGTAGCTCCTTTTGAAAACCTTTTGAAGGGGTGCGGCTGTCTAAGAGATCGAAAGAGCTTTGTGATTTAGCATCTTGCAATTTCAAACGGAAGTCCTGTTTTTCCTATCAAGCAGTTTACAAGAAATTCTTTAATTAGCATAGTGCAAATATCTGATTACTAATAATAGTAGTGACATTTAGTAAGAATGATGATGTCATTTATAGACTTCTATATGTAGTTAGCATAATAATAATAATATTCTTTATTGAAACAATCCGGTTTACAAACCGCAACCGGTTACAGTGTACTGTACAGTTATGCAATTGAAACAATTCACAAGAACACAAATGACAGAAGACATAAATCTTAACTACTAACAGAACAGACAGCCACAATGCACAAGTTGATGGTTGTTTCAGGGATATTTTAGTAAAAAATTGTTATTCTTTGGTCCGTTGGATCAAGGACACCCCTGAAGGTCAGGCTACAGTGGGTAAGTCAGTTGAAAGATATCTCATTGTATATTGTTTGATTATTGTGCTTTGTTGTCTAGGCAGCTGTGGTGAGTCCAACAGAGTGTTTCCTCCAGTATCTGTCACTTCCAGAAGACAGCGAGTTCTGCGTCGACCTAAGAGAGTCGGCTATTGTCATTCTGGCTCACCTCGATCGAATTGCAACTAGTTTCCCGATTCCAAACAACTGCAGAAGAAAGGTCAGGGTCAAACATCAAAAACTACAAAAACTAACGGGGTTACTAAAGGTTTTGTTCAATATAAGCATCATCTGTAATTTGATTAAGATTAAGATAATGGTGTATTATTTTTTTCACCCCAAAGAAGAAAATCCAGGAGGAGTGGATTTATCTATTGTATGGTTATTGTTATTATTGCTGGTATTGTTATTATTGTTTTATTATTATATTTTTATTATTACTAGTATTGTCATAGTTGTGGCTGTTGTTTCACTTAGGTATCGTTGATGCAGGACGTGTTCGGATGGGGAGCACTGTCTGGTTGTCCAGGCACATTGTCCGTCAATGGACCAACAACGGTTCTGCCATTGTGTGAGATTGAAGACATTGAACAGCTCGTGGCAGCAGACAATTGTCTCCTGGTCCTGACAAAAACTTCTGGAAAAGTGTACAGAATGAACTACTCCATCGACTCCCAGGTGAGTTAACCCCTTGGCTGCCATAGTGACGAGCGGTACTTTTTGTGAATTATCTGCATGCTTTGGGCTGTTATGACCAGCACCTCTTGTCATGCCTACGATTTCCACTTTGTTTAGGTTGTCGCTGCAGAAACTGATTATCATTCACTGTAGACTCGGCACACAAGAAAGTTAGCAGAGCATTATAGGGCTATGTATTGGACTACTTTTATGTGCTGTTTGCATAGATGTTGTTGATTACTTTAAGTGCTAAATTGTTGCAAAAATAATTGATGACTTCTGAACATTACTTGGAAATAATGGCTGCAAAACGTTTTAATACAGAACAAGTGCTGCATTTGTTAGAAGAAAGTGATTGTTATAAATTGGAAAGCAGTATTGAGTTCTGATGAATATAGCGATGAATCTGTTAGCGTGAATAAACTGGCACTGATTTGGAATATTCAGAGTTTGTAGATGGGAGAACTAAATAAAGGTAAGGTATGGGAAGATTAGGTAAGGAATGTTAAGATGGGCTACTGAAATAAGCCAAGTTAATGTAAGGTAGGCTAATCTGAGATAAACAAAATTTGGTGAGTGCGGTCAGGAATGGTTAGATATGTTTGTAATGTAAGGTAAGAAAGATGCGGTAGGGTAAAGTGTGGTAAAGTAAAGTATAGTGAGGTAGATAAGTTCTGTTAAGCTGAGGTAATTAGGTACGGTGTGAGGTGCTTAAGGATTATGTGCAAAGCCTTGGCATTTTAACGATGAGAGTACTAAAAGTGACTAGTGATAAGCTGATTCAGCTTCCTCTCCTCGTGTTTCTTTTGTGGTACAGTTACAGGTTTATAATAGTAAACTCAAAATCTACTTCATGTGTTGACTGAAGGACATTGTTTCTCTATATAATTGATTTCTTGCTTCTGTTCATGTACTTCCTACAATTCAAATTCAGTGCAGCTAGTCGTTAAAGTGTTAATGATGCACAGTTGTGTAGCAACTGATGGATGTCTTTAGTGTCATATATGATAGAAATGCTCAATCATTTTCATTTTAGGTTACACAGCTGGTGAGTGGACTTAGCGAGAGACGAGTCACGAGGATTGCTAGTCATCCAGAAGCAAGGCATTACCTCGCTCTGACGGCAGATGGAATTGTCTATTCGTGGGGCTCCGGCGATCTTGGCCAACTAGGACATGGAGACAACAGGTGGGTGTCATCAGTTGCCAGACCCCCTCCCCACGGTTGCAGCTGCTCGAGAGATCTTCTGCTGGGCAGAGAGTGTGAAAGACAGGGAGATGGAGTAAAGAAAGAGAGGCAGAGACAGAGAGAAAACGAGGGCTATGGAAGCAGAGGCATGCAGAGCAAAAGAAACCAAGAGAGATGCACAGAAATTTTCTTAAATTTCTTTCTTATCTTGTTGTACCTTATCTCAATTCATCCTACCTAATTATTTTACCCTCTCCTATCCTTACCAACTCAAAACTAACATTCTTTTTACTGTACCTTATATCATCTTATCTGTGATTGTGATTCTTGTCTCTTTTATCTCTGCTTTAATTGTTGATTGTTTGCACATGACAAGTTTTTAACAAATTCTTAATTAATTGAAGTCATAGATTAATAAGTTTAATTAATTACTGATGAATGGATTGGCTTGTAGTTCTCTGGAGATACCAACCCAGGTGGCAGTGCTGAGCAACAAAAACGTTGTTCAGATTCAGTGTGGTGCGAGTCGCAGTGCAGCTATTACAAGTGCAGGTGAGCTGTACATCTGGGGTCGAAGCACCAACAGCCCGGCCGGACTCACCAATGACTACACGGTCCCTACGCTTGTTGCAGCTTTTGCCGGATTAAACGTCACCGACATTGCGTGTGGAAATGCGGACACTCCGAACATGGTTCTGACAAATTTAGGTGAGGGAAGACGGATATGTTCTTAAGTTTTGGTAGGATTGTTTGTTAATGTTGTCTTATTGTGACTGGTTTAGGTGAGTAAAATCAGAATACTTGTATCTGTGCATTTCTTTAAAGTAGGGCTGGTACTGATAAAAAGTTACTCGATTAATCTCCAAAACTTAACTTAGAGTAATCGATTAATTTTTATCAATTTGTTATCTGTTATGTAAAGCGTGAAAAGTGTTAAAAGTGTAGTGACTGAGTCAGACACATTTTCTGACTAATGTAGAGTTGCATAGGAGAGAAAATAGATTATGTGCCATAGTCTCATGCTTTGTGATAACAGTGCTAGAAGTCTCCACGTTAGATTAGATTAGACTGTTGCTGGTGGTTGTATTTGGGAGACCAGCAGAGCGGTGGTTGCTAAATTGGTAAGTGTGGGAATTCTGTTAATGGCTTTTGGTTTCACTTTTGGTTCAGGTAACCTTTACATCTGGATGGATGCTGGTTCATCTTCTCATCCTGCATCGGCCAATGTCTCTGACTGGACGCCACATATTGTGGAACAGTTCCAGGGCCAGGAAGTGGTCCAGGTCCGATCTGGAACGGGTCTTCTGGCCGCCATTACGAAGGATGGAAGACTCTACATGTGGTACATTTCCCAACCATTTGTGTAGCTCTTCATTAGACGGGTGCTTTATAAATGCCTCATTGAACTGAATTGGAATCTAGACTGCCCTTTTGCAACACCTGTCATGTGGATGCTTGTCTTTGTCAGTTTAAAGCAAGAAGCTAGGTAGATAAATCATTTGACTTGGAAAGTTCAGCTAAGTGTTCTGTGAATGTGGCATTGATTCAGGTGTTTTTATTATTAATACTGCTGTTTATCTGCTCGCTCAAGATTTAAACAAATGTGATTTTCATTTTATACCATACTGTTTCTACTATTTGCTGACACTATTTCAAAGCATGATTGAACTGCCATGCATATGGATACACACTTACACAGCTGTTGTCACTTTGTCCAAGACAGCAGCTAAGCCTCTGCCCATGTTAAGTAGACTGGCAGTGGCATCAGAGGCACATGTATCATAATTTATCTCAGTCACAGCTGCTACTAGGTATGGGCATTGGAGACGTGCAGCTATATTATATTCAGACATTCGCCTGCTTTGGAATTGTGCTGCCTCTGCAAGTGACTCACATTCAGGTAGCTCTGCTAAGCTGATACGGGCTGCTACACAACAAGTTGCTGTAAATAGGTATCGTTGGGAGCCATAGTATAATCGCTTGTTAAGCAGATTAACATATAAATGTTGTAACGATTCCCTTTGAATTAATACAAACATTCCCATCTATTACGTGTATAGGCCTATGTAGATATTATAGAAGAGTATACAGACACCAATTAACTGTAGCGTTTGATGTGTATTAATTAATTGACCAGAGCAGTACGATTAGCGCAGTGTTAGTGGTTTAATATAATATTAATTGGGCAGAACCAATTGAAGGACATAACGACGCAATCTCGTTGGAACCATGCCATTGGTTGAATTCAAAAGTAGTCACGGTTGCCTAACAGACCTTAACCGCGCATGCGCACTGAAGGACAGGTGAGGTGGCAAAGGACCGTTACGGACTTCTTCATCCGTCGTTAGAGAGGATGGACGCCGTGAGACGCTTCTAGTTGCGATCTTAAAACAATAAAGCTTTGTGAAGTTTTAATAGTCGTAAGTCGACACGGTTACGACTTGAACTATACTCGAGGAGTGTAGGAACAGTGCGGTAGTAATAGATTCTGCCAAAGGAATCTCTAGATCGAGCGAAGTCAAACGTCGTCTCGCTACACACAGGAGTTTAAATCTACGAGCGTTGCTTAAGTTCGTCGTCGGAACTTATTCGAACTGAACGGTGGAATAATCGTACATAGTGGAGTTAACATTGAAGCTTTAAAGTACTGTCTTTATTCTTCATAACTCTTATGCTTTCCTGAGAAGATGTGGATCTACATGAAATTAACTACAGACAGAAAGGATTCGCTTACCGTGTCAACGATCGCCATGATCGTCATCCAACAGTGGTGAAAGCTCTACGCGTATCCGAGGTGAAGACATTTGGAGTGCACAGAAGTTGCTTCAAATATCCACGTGGGAGGTATTTTAGATTCCCCATAATACTTAAGTCCCTAAGTAGGCTGCGCTGGTCTAAGTAAGGTTAAGTTAGAATATTAAATGATCTCATTAAATTACCCCTAGACTTGATTAAACGAGACCATATTGTAATAATTGACATATTCATTTAAATATCATTAATATTCAAAACGAACTGAGTTGACTTGATTTTATTGGTTGAACTGTATAACATGACACACATTCAACCAATCACGATTGATGGAGACATTAAATGTAACACGTGTTCATGATCAGGACATATCCTATTATAGTCTAAAAACTATAATATAGGGGACCGTTACAAATCTGGGTGCCACGTCCGGGATTAGAACAATTAATTTAGATAATTAATTAGGGGATATAAGCCACGGATTAGTGTGATTAGCTCCACAGTAGCGTTAGTAATAGATATTACTGATTCTGGTGCGATTGGAAATTGACTAACGTATTAATTGTATGCGTGACGTAGCTGCAAGTCGAAACGCTGACGCTTATTGGTTATCGTAAGGTCAGGTTAAAAGTGACGTAGCTGCAAGTTGAAACGCTGACGCTTATTGGTTATCGTAAGGTCAGGTTATAAGTAGTACTTATAAGGCCAACTGTTATTGGTGTGAAATAGGTCAGGTCAAGGTAGTTCACGAAAGTTTAAACAGTGTCTATCGAATTTTTATAGCGCGTTCGCCTATAATTAATAACCATTTCAATGGCAGCTGAATTCCAAAAATGGATGAAGATTGCGTCAGATATGGGATACGAAGGAACAGACCTGAGGGAGTTTGTTCGAGTAAAACAAGAAGAATGTAAAGCGGAGAGATTAGCAGAACGAGAACGCGAAGAAAAGAAACGCGTTGAAGACATAGCTAGAGAAGAACAGAAACGCGTTGAGGACATAGCGAGAGAAGAAAAGAAGCAAGCGCTAGAAAGAGAGGATAGACTTAGAGCCGAAGACAGACAAGCGAATCTGAAACAAATGGAGCTAGAAAATATGAAGGAGATTAAACTGAAAGAATTGGAGATAAGAGCGGCTCATGATAAGCAGCAGGCAGAAAGAGGTGATTTCGTTCAAAATGGTGTAGGTAGAGAACACACAGGTACAAGCGATCACTCTAAGAATGTGAAGATGCCAATGTTTCGGGAAGAAAGGGGATTGCCTCGACGCCTACCTACTACGGTTTGAACGGGCATGTACCGTGTATGAGGTACCAGAGAGATTTTGGGCAATGACACTAGCAAGGTCATTGGAAGGTAAAGCACTGGAGGTGTACCAGAGGCTAGACATCGAACAAGCCCATGATTATGCTAAGTTGAAGCAGGAGTTGCTTAGGAGATTTAAACTTACAGAGGGAGGATACCGTAAGCTTTTCAAATCTGCTAGAAGGCAGGATGATGAAACAGTGGAACAGTTTATGATGAGAGTCCAGAGGTATTTAAGACAGTGGCTGTTGATGGCGGGATTCAACGATGACTATGAGGGTCTAGAGTCGTTGATATTGAAAGATCAGTTTTTTGTCACCTGTGATGATGATATGAGATGCTTCATAAAAGAGAAAGGCAAATTGAGTTTAGCAGATACGCTAGTGCAGGCTCAGAATTACGTTGAAGCAAAAGAAAGCAGAGAGAAGAAGTGGGTCCCCACTTTTAAGAAGCGGGATAAAGATCTTAGAGATCACATGAGAGAGTCTGGACGAAAGGAAAGTGAGAAGTTTAATGGGAATCCTAACAAGAATAAATCCAGAGATCATGGAGGTCAGCTTAAGAATGATTGGGATTTCAGAGAACGTAAGGCAGTGAGTGACAACGTCGATAATAAGAAGCGGGGATGTTACAACTGCGGTTCGTGGCTGCATTACGCTAATAAATGCGATAAAGCGAGACAAACAAATAAGACTCACACGATGGCTACAATGCTATGCGTAGAAGAAGAGGAAGAAGAAGAAGGACCGATCGTTCATATAGCTTGTTATAAACATGAGAGTGCAAATGCTGCTAAGAATAAGATCCTCACTGGAAAAGATAACATGAGCACCGTTAAGATTAATGGACAGACAGTGAATTGTCTTTACGATACAGGTGCGTCATGTGTTGCTATTAGGAAGGGTTTAGAGAAACCTGGATCATACACTGGTAGAAAGGTAACCTGTGTACTAGCCAATGGTATTAAAAAGAAATATCCTACGGCATGGATAGATATCCAAGGAGAAGAATTTACGGGTAAAGCTGAAGCCCTGGTAGTTGAAAATCTAGTCGAAGAATTGATTGTGGGACCGAGCTTATACAAGAAAGCTCGTGTCACAAATAAGCCAGTGGTAAGCACAGTTGATGTGGGAACGAATACTGATGTAAATATTGATAATAGTATGAAGACGGTGAGTCGAGAAGAAATTCCCCAGCTGGTAAGAAATAGCAACATGGCTATGAAGGAGATTGCTGTAGAGGTCAAAGAACCTAAGCACAACTCTAAGTTACAGGGCGAAAGAGAGAAAAGGGAAAGGCCTATAAAAGAGGTGTCTACGAAAAGTGTGGAACAGGAGTACTTAGGAGAAAGAAACAGATTAGAGAAGAAGTTGAGAAATCCTGACACAAGGAATGGCGCGAATTATCAGATAAAGGATAAGTTCGATAGAGATGTGAGATATAAAGCGAACAGGTGGAAGTGGCAAAGGCCAGAACAAAGGAATAGTGGTGTAGATAGGGCGGAGCCAGTTGAAACGAGAGTTAGAGATAAGAATAAGAATGATTGGAAATCAAGAGTGAATGATGAGACCTATGCGTACTGGAAAAATAGTGAGCAACAGGGTAAATCATTTGGTAGAGAAAACGTTGAAGCTCGTGCGTTCCGAATGGGTAATCCGCAACCGAGAAGACCATTTAGGAGAGAAAGTCAAAGAAGACCGGAGAGATCTTCTGATGGATTTTGGAGAAGGCGTGAGGATGATAATTACGCTGATAGTAATGGTCGCTTGTGTAGAGAGAAAGGTGAGGATGGAAATTTAAGGAGTTTTGATCGGAAGAGATCCAGTGGATTTGACAGATGGAAAGGAGTTCCCAGATGTTATAGAGATGAACAATGGTGGAGGAAACCACATTGGGAGCGATGGCTAGATCATCATTAAATTAAGAAGATGAATAGCAGTTAAGAATTAGCAAAACCAGAGTAGTGGTAAGACTAGTTTGAGATGTAAGGATTAGCTAAGTAATATAGATATTAAGTCGTTAAGATAATTGCTGTTGTTAAGCAAAATTGCAAAGTGTAGTTATAATGTTAAGTAATATACACAGTGTGAGTTAAACTGTGTAATGTTAATTTGTTTGAAGAGTTTATGTTATTGATTTATTGAGCATAAGAGTAGTCATTGTAGAGTTGGGTGATCTACAAGTGAAATAATGTTAGTATGTTCAAGGAATTTCTTAGGAGCTGTAAATTATTATAAGAAGTTCAAGAAGAATGAGAGAGAGAATGTATTCGGTGGAAGAGAGAGAGTGCCTTGCGATGGTGTGGGGGATTCAAAAGTTTAACCGTTACTTGTATGGTAAAGAATTTACTATGGAGACTGACCACTGCGGATTGCAGTACTTAAAGACTGGTAGTATTAGGAACGCAAGGGTAATGCGTTGGTACTTAGCCCTGCAGAACTATAAGTTCAGAGTCAAATACATTAGAGGTAGTGACAATGTAGTAGCAGACTATCTAAGCAGAGGACAGGAATAGTTAGTGTATCAGAATCAGATGTAAATAGATGATAGTTAAAATTAGAGTATAGGTAAGATAAATGGTGATTATCAGAGAGTATCTCTCTGGAAGTAATTAAGTGTTGTAAGAATTATAACAGCGATAGCTATAGTTAGGATGTTAGTTCTTTGTTAGTGTGAGAATAGATAGGAAGTTTGTATAATATAAAAAAGGTCATTGAATAAAGAATTTTTAGTAAATTCTACTTATTGGGGGGTCTGTTGTAACGATTCCCTTTGAATTAATACAAACATTCCCATCTATTACGTGTATAGGCCTATGTAGATATTATAGAAGAGTATACAGACACCAATTAACTGTAGCGTTTGATGTGTATTAATTAATTGACCAGAGCAGTACGATTAGCGCAGTGTTAGTGGTTTAATATAATATTAATTGGGCAGAACCAATTGAAGGACATAACGACGCAATCTCGTTGGAACCATGCCATTGGTTGAATTCAAAAGTAGTCACGGTTGCCTAACAGACCTTAACCGCGCATGCGCACTGAAGGACAGGTGAGGTGGCAAAGGACCGTTACGGACTTCTTCATCCGTCGTTAGAGAGGATGGACGCCGTGAGACGCTTCTAGTTGCGATCTTAAAGCAATAAAGCTTTGTGAAGTTTTAATAGTCGTAAGTCGATACGGTTACGACTTGAACTATACTCGAGGAGTGTAGGAACAGTGCGGTAGTAATAGATTCTGCCAAAGGAATCTCTAGATCGAGCGAAGTCAAACGTCGTCTCGCTACACACAGGAGTTTAAATCTACGAGCGTTGCTTAAGTTCGTCGTCGGAACTTATTCGAACTGAACGGTGGAATAATCGTACATAGTGGAGTTAACATTGAAGCTTTAAAGTACTGTCTTTATTCTTCATAACTCTTATGCTTTCCTGAGAAGATGTGGATCTACATGAAATTAACTACAGACAGAAAGGATTCGCTTACCGTGTCAACAATCGCCATGATCGTCATCCAACAGTGGTGAAAGCTCTACGCGTATCCGAGGTGAAGACATTTGGAGTGCACAGAAGTTGCTTCAAATATCCACGTGGGAGGTATTTTAGATTCCCCATAATACTTAAGTCCCTAAGTAGGCTGCGCTGGTCTAAGTAAGGTTAAGTTAGAATATTAAATGATCTCATTAAATTACCCCTAGACTTGATTAAACGAGACCATATTGTAATAATTGACATATTCATTTAAATATCATTAATATTCAAAACGAACTGAGTTGACTTGATTTTATTGGTTGAACTGTATAACATGACACACATTCAACCAATCACGATTGATGGAGACATTAAATGTAACACGTGTTCATGATCAGGACATATCCTATTATAGTCTAAAAACTATAATATAGGGAACCGTTACAAATGGGATGTTTGGAAGCAGGTCTCCAGTGTAATATTTATTTTGTTATTACAGTCTGGTATTATTATTAATTATTAGTAAATTATTATAAATTTTTAAATATTAGTGTTATTTGTTGGTCAGGGGCCATAAAGATAACTATCGGCTGATGAGTGGACCAGTGGACCAGGATATTTTCAATCATCCTGGATATTGCCTGGACAGTCTCTGTGACAAGAGAGTCATTGATGTGTCTATTGGTCCAACGCATTGCCTCGTCATCACAGAAGACGGTGACGTCTACAGTTGGGGCAAGAATAGCCATGGGCAATTGGGAGATTCATCACATGCAAGCAGAACGGAACCGGCAATTGTAACGGCTCTCGAGTCAAAGAACATCATTGGTGCCGTCTGTGGACCGGGTCAGGTGAGATAAACTGTGCACTCGGCTTCAATAACAAGCATCCAAGCATTGTCCACACCATTCAGAAACCACTGGGAAACCGATAAATAATTGCACGAAAGAATGCTAAATCACAATAGACTTCTAAGCAAAAGAAAGTTATCAAGTAAAACCTGCTTGTGACGAGCTATTTGATAAGAAAAGGACACTCTAGAGAAACATGCGATCATTTTAACCATGTGCCGGGTGCCCAGACTAATATTGTAGGTTATTGAAGTGTATTGACACAACTGTAAAAGATGCAACATAAATTTGATGTTTGTAGAGTTTTGTCTGGACATCTGGAAACCAATTTCTCCTGAATTCAAGAATCCCATTCGTCGTGGACATCAGTCGATCAACGTTTGAGCAGTTGGACCTGCTTCTTCTGGAAGTCTTTGAAGCAGTTGATGGAAGGAGTGACTGGCCCCCAAGTCAGGACAGAGAATGCATTGCGGTTTCTGCACTGCGTCTTCTCAATCTACAGGTTAAAAACCACTTTTGACAGGTTTCTATTTGGTTCATGGTTAAACAGTGGACTGGGAAAGCATTCAGAGTTGAGCTACTTTCTATTGGGTAATCAGTTGATGGTTGCTTCAAGTGAAACCGTGGGTAAGAATCATAATCCATTGGAGAAGAAAGTCAAAATCCAATAGGTCAAGGGTATTTGGTAGGTCAAGGGGTATTTGGTAGGTCAAGGGGTATTTGGTGGGTCAAGGGGTATTTGGTGGGTCAAGGGGTATTTGGTAGGGCAGGGAATATGAGGGTAGGGGCGTCGTAAGAGGGCTGGGGTTGGAGGGGTAAATGACGGGGTAGGGCATCGTAGGAGGGATGAAGTGGGAGGGACAGAGGGTAGGGTAGGGCATCGTAAGAGGAATGGGGGAGGGACACAGGACGGTGATGGGGCGCCGTAAGAGGGATGGGCGGGCAAATTGGCTTCGCGGATTTGGGGGTGTAACTGATATGGGAATAAGACAATTGCGACCTACATTTGTGACTGTTGTACATATGTAATTTTGTTGTTTGCGACAGTTGTATGCGGCAATGTCTCAGCGTACGGAGAATTGGTCGGAGGTTGGTCTGTCGCCGGGAAGTCCACTCGTCCTAAGTCTTCGGCAGAAGATAGTGAGTCTAGCGAGCGGTAGCGGAGTCATGTCTTCGATTCAGTCGCTTGCTCAGTCTGTCCTCTGCACGGCATGGTCTGTCCTTCTGCCGACGGCTGAGGAAAGAGCGAGGACACTTGCTGCACTACTGCCACTTGCTCCCGGTTAGTGTTGGTCTTTATGTCTGCCTGATTTTGCACGGCGCAAATCGATTAGAACACAAGACAGAGTACCAGAGTAAAAAATGTCTTTGCCAAATTTTTTATTAACCATCAGGCAACAGTAAATACAAGCATGCCTTCCAGAAACATGTTATGACTGCATGACTTACCAGCAGCGAATAACGCATATGCACGTACGTCGTACATGTATATGTATTAGTTAAGTTTATTCTATTTAAAAAGCTGTTGGCAACATAAAATTTTACAATATTATGTATTTCTTTCTCTGTTTCTCTTATCTATTTCACCTGTCTTTATGTATGATTGTCTTTCTGTCTGTCTGCTTACTGTTTGTTTGTCTGCCTTTCTATGTAACATCTATTGGATATTGCTTACTTATTTATCATTTGCTGACAGGTAATCAATGCGCGTCGATGCTGAGCAGAGGCCAGCGTTTCATGACAGAGTTGCTTGTGAGCAGTCTAATGACTGACGGAGGACTTGAGTCGTCGCTCGAAGATGCTCTAAGGGCCGAGACACAGGTAGACACATTGAGGAATTCATATGTTGCCTTTCTTGCTAGTAATAATATTTGTTTATTAATTCAAGCTGAAAAGTAGGCAGTAAGATTTCATGATATAGTAGTAACAGATGATAACAAGTTTAACAGGAGTCGAATTTAACTGTATGGCAGCCTGCAAGGCGCCCATCTAGACTACTGCTCATTTTACAGTCGCCCCTAGGGAGTGGAAGGCTGAGTCAACCTCGTAGGCCTAGTGGGTATCGAATCTGCGTCCTTCTGATCTTCATGCCAGCGTGTTACCATTCAACCATCTCCCCGCCCCCAACCACATGATGTGGTTAGAAGAAGAGCAGTACCTTGAGCTAGCCCTGAGGCAGCCATGGGTATGAAGTGTTAGCGACTTCATTTTCTTAGCCTCGGCATATGAGGCGGGTGGCCAATACTCTCCCTCACCGTCTCATCTTCCCACCGACAGTGTACGGTCAGTGTACTCATCATAGCTGAGTTGGCTAGGGGGTGCTGGTGGAACAGAAATCTCGAACCAAATTTCTGCCCTGCTTGGGATTTGAACCCACGACCTCTCGCTTGACAGTCCAGCGTGCTAACCACTAACCTCTGTTGAAACTAAGATAGCATTGTCAGCAGACGTTCAAACCGAGTAAAGGCATTGTCTTTGGGTTGAAGTCCGATATTTTAAATGACTGCAGCCAGTGGGAGAATTGTGAGAAAGTGCCTAAGAGAAGGGTACGTTCGTGCCTTGCATATGTCCATGTATAAATGGCAAAATGACTCTTAGAGTTTCATTGCACAGTTCTCTGAGTTCTGTCAGTTTCTTAATATCATGTAGGTTACTTTAAACTTTAAGGCTCGCCTGTTCCAGCTTGCTTACATACATTGTAGTTTGACTTCTTGCTCTCCTCACCGGATGTGTCAAAATGATAAGATTGACCTAGACCTGCCAGTCAGAGGCACTGTGGAAGATACTGTAGAAGATATTAGGTCTTCATTCTGACCTTGTTTATCTGATGCTCCAGGTGACATTCAAGGCCAGGAAAGAGAACGAAGAGGATGCTGACCTTGATGAGGATGTGCCACGCGAAATGAGGAGCTCAACAAAAATGCATGACTCGCTGGTAGATTCCCTGACTCTACCGAAACAGAGCAGTCGCCATGACGACCGCGAAGACGACAGGGAGGATGATGATGCTGATGACAAGATGTCAGCCATTCCACTGTTGCAGCTCATTCAACAACTGTTGCGGTGAGAAGTCAAGAAGACGCGATGTTATATCCTTCTCCTAATCCTCGTTTTATTCTTCATAATACCGGCGCATTTATCTTCAACACCTTTCATCATTATCTTCATCATCTTTTATCAGTATCAATGTCATCAACATCTTAATCATTGCCATAGTTTTCATCTTTTGCAGTACCAAAGTGATAGTAATAATGATAATGGTTTTTCTTATGTTCTTTTTTAACTTCGGAGAGATTATTTCTACTCCAGGAAAATGTTCGTATTTAAAGTAAAACTTTTAATAATAATAAAGATTGTAAATTAATAATTACATGTACAATATTGATAATGTAAAGTGTCTGACACTTCAATGCAGTTGCCTTCTTCATTACCCTCTCCAGCACACAACCATCACTGAGTATTAGCTGTTCCAGAACAATGCTGTTCCAATTTGGTAAAGAAATACGATATTAAAACGATGAATACTGTTTTAGTTGGCAATATACTTTCTTCGTTTTAAATTTGGTTTTAAAACTTGTCCCTGACTGTCTGTTGTCTGTCTCACTCAATCTTTTGCACAGTCTTTCTCTGTTGTGTCTTTCATAGAAATGCCTCCAGTCAGATGCTGCAGAGGTTGACTGACTTGAAGGCCGGAGCCAAAGACATCGAAATGAAGATCAGTCAGGCAGACTACGATGTGAAACTGTCGTCTGCTACGGCAGCTGCTGTCTCCGATGACACCACGTCCTCTTTCTCATCCGCCTCTTCCACTTCGTTGACACTGCTGCTTCGCTTTCAGCGGTTGCTTTTCTCGAAGCTCTACTCACTGGACTCGGGAGGAAAAGGTCTCGTCTCCAATCCAGGTTGAAACCATTTGCTGATGGACTCGCATGTATGAAGTGCAGGCTGAATACCGTACATTTGATCTTGAATGAATGAACCTAAATTAGATTTAACGTGGAAATTTTTTCATCTTTAATAACTTAAAATTTAGATTTGACATTAAAATGACTTCGATTTGACCATGAATTGACCCAATTTTAATTAAAATTAAAATAGATTTTATCTTAAATGACTTAATTCAAATTAAATTAGATTTTATCTTATATGACTGGTTAAAATTGCCCGAGATATTACCTAAGTTATACCTAGGCTGTTTAAAGGCCAACGATTTAAATAACGTGTGCTCAATAATTTGTAACAAGTTGGAGTTTACTGTTGCTGAGTTTCTTGTTAGTCTAGAGGAATTTTTCATTTATGTAGAGCCAGAAATCTTGGGAGCGAGTCTTCTTCTGCGCAAGTATCTGACTCTTGTCTTGACACATGTTGGTGACTTCCTTAACCAGGCATCGACCATCATGGCAGAAAACACCACCAGCACCCGACACTTTGCACACTTTGCACTCTTTATCTCATCGGACATCTCAGGTAGGTGGAGCCACCGTTGCTGATTTGGCTCTGAAGCATATATTTATAGAGCATACAAAACAGCATTTATTGTATTTGGGTGAGGATTTTGACTCGTTTACTGACTATTACTGATTGATTTATTGACCTGTTGATTGATTGATTATAGGTTTATTGATTCATTAACTGATTGATAGATTGACTATTTGACGGACTGATTTATTTATTGACTGATCCTTCGATTGATTGACTAATTGATTGATCAAGAAATGATTTTGTTATTTATTGACTGATTCACTGATTGATCAAGCAGTCATTTTGTTGATTGATATATTAATTGTTGTGTTGACTGATGGACTGATTTGATTGATTAGTCAATTGATCAGTTGATTGAGTGATTGTCTGATTAATTGATTTTCTTGTAGGTATCCTTCTGCCTGAGCTCGTGGCGTGTCTGATTCTTCTCCAGTTCCATGTTCCAATGATTCTTCATTCATCAGACGTTTTTCCACTGTTGGTTGGACTCCTTGAGCACCTGAACAGGTTTAACAGCTTTGCACCTGGGCTTAACCTGGACGAAGCAGAAGAACTGGCTTGGCCGACCATCGGTAGTGGCCCAGGTAGTTGGATTCATGTACCTCATTAGGCTGCTTTGGAATGTTATGAAGGTTACCTCTGTGAACATCTCCTTAGGAACAACTCGAGTCTGGCAAACAAAAATCAAGATTTTTGAAGTTTTTTTAAAGGTTGGGTTTCGTCGGGAATGCTGCTGAGTAAATGTCTCGACTTGATGCTGTTTAAACGAAGAACTTGTCAAAAGCACTGCTTACAGATATCTAGCTGATCTAAATGGATGCAACTTGAGGTAAACCTAGAATGTGTGTTGGACTGAATGAGATGCTGTAGTATATAATGGTTGAATGAATGTTATGTAATTTAGCTATTAAGATATTTCTCACATGGAGTTCTGTTTCTGCATGACTTCAGAAAATGGGTCTGAAAAGAAGCTGACCCCTGGACATCTAGGTCAAGGGTCAGCCGTGTTTTCCCATGATTCTCCATACATTCGCAAGGCAGACTTAGAGAATCACAACAGAGATGGCGGTCTGTGGGTCGTGATTGACGGACGTGTCTATGACATTCATGACCTCAAGATGCAGGCGCCAACTGCCATCCACCTCCAGGAACTGGAAAAATACTCAGGTACATCAAAGAGTCGGTTCAATTGCTAACTATCTCTATCACACGTTTTTAATCATTTTCCACGAGAGGATGAGTTGCTTAGGGTCAAAGGCAATTCCATATTTGAATTATCAGTACTTTATTTCAATTTTAAAGCATTTTGATGGTAATAATTTTATTGTGATGAAGGATTAGTTTTTGTTTCGATGTGCTATGAATTTAATGTGATTTTAATATCTTTGCATATGATTGGTTGGGATTTTGTTAGAATTTTAATGCAATGGAATCCTAATGTAATTTCATTAGAATTTTAATAGGATTGATATTGTTGGGATATCCTTAGGACAATCTTGTGAATTCATTAGGTATGTAATGCAGTCTTATCAGGATTTTAATGCAGTTTATGGTGATAATAAGTTGGTAGTGAAATGTGTTAAGTTGAAGTTTTCTGTCTAAACTGCAGTTGAAAATGCAACACTTGCAAATGAAGACATCTATCACTCGGCTGAACTGATTGAACTCATGCAACATTTCTGTGTTGGAAATTATCTCGAGGTAAGCAAACCCTTTCCATCCAAGGTTTATGACTATTTCGAAACTTCGCATAATTTGTGTTCCATGGTCTGATGAAGAAACATTCCAACACACGTTTCTCTATGTGATCTCCTAGAATATTTTTAACTGATTTGCTCTGTAATAACCCTTATAAAAGTCTTCAGATGAGATTAGAGGAGATGTGATCCTGACTGGTGGATCATGATTAACAGTCGTGGTTCGCTTTGACTCAACAGACAAACTTGGTTCATCTTCAGTTGCATCTGTTTCAGTCAGTTAGATAGCCGTGTGAGAAGTGCTTTAATGCTTTGATACATCATACATGCATTCTTGGAAATTACCTTTCATTCATATATTCGTTTATTGAGCTCATTGCTGACATACCGCATCCATTTACAAAGAAAGAAAGTAATGTCTAAGAAAAATAATTTCAGTCGGTCATAGTCAGCCTTGGTTGAGTGTCTGTATATGACAGCGCCAGAGAAGTTTTCTGGTTAGACTACACTAGATGTTTGCCTGTCCTAAGATGGTTAAAAAACATTTGAAAATGTCAAAAGATGGTTGTGATGATTGACATAAGTACTTCCCCCTATCCCTCTGTCTCTCCCTCCATTCCTGCATCCCTACCTCCAGCCATATGTCCATCTCTTCCCTCCTTCCCCTCCATGCCTGCCTCCCTCTGTCCCTCCATCCCTTCCTATCTACCTACAACCATCTCTCCAGCTCTCCCTCTCTCCATCCACCCTGCCTCCCTCAGTTCCTCCCTCCCTACCCCAACCCTCCATCCATTCGCATGCTTTGTGTAAGATTTTGGTGTCACTCCTGTCGAAGTGGCTGGTACACATCATGGTATGTTGGCTATGCATAACAGGAATGTTAGCACTATGACAGACAGACAGACATTTATTATATTATTAATGACTGATTAAGCCGTTGTTATGCTTGTGATGTTTTGCGTATCAGACAGAGAGCGTTCTTCCGTCTTTTCCAACACAAAGCCTCATATCGTCTCCTCTGATGGACACTGAACGCAATCTGGCGACGCTCCTCGGTCTCATCTTTCGAGGGGAGGCATGTAGCACTGATCTGTCTGCAAATGAGGAAGACTGCAGTCGGTGGCTCAGTCAGGCGTTCTTTGCTGGAGGTCTTCAGCTGCTGCAACCACAGAATCCATTCGATGAGGAGAAGGGTGAAAGCAGAACGCCAAGTTCATGCACTACGACCCCAGGTATACAACCTCTGACCTCTTCTCTCATCTCTCCATCTGAAGGCATCCTTTTCCATCCATCCATTTTAAGTCATCTTCTCTCTTCCATGTGCTTTTATATGCCCTTTTGAAGTCATTTGCTCTCATACATCCATCTGAAGTCACGTTTTTCTCATCCATCGATCTGAAGTCATATCATGTCCAACCATTTTAAGTCATCTCAAATCCATCCATCTGAAGTCATCTGACCTCTGTCCTTAAATTATGTTATAGGATCTCCCTGGATATCTGTGCCAAAATTTTAAGGCTGGTCGTTTTAAACAGCCATAAAAATGATAGCATTTGCATTGACTTGCATTCAGTTGTAATGTAATCATTATGGTGTATTGTAAGTCATTGCATGCTACGTTGTATTGCATATGATTGCATTCTAGTGTTATCTAAAATTGATGTTGATGTTCTGTGTTTAGTTACGACTCCATCGATGGAATCGAAGCAGCCAGTTCATCACCCGCATCACCAACAGCAACAGCAGCAGCTTCAGCAGCTGCACAAGGTGACGGACAAGTACCGCCTGCTGCGGGAGGAAGAGGAGGAAGAGCAAGCGGAGGGAGGGGGTCTGTGTTCTTCCGACCGATCAAACGCCTTCCTTCAGGCAATGATCGAATGTCGTCTTCAGGATAAGAACGTCAAGACATTCAATGATTACGTCGACTCATACTGCCAGGCACATAATCTCGTCTCTCCGATCGGATTCCCGCTTGATCACCCAGTGGAGGAGGTCGCCAGGTGCGTTGTTCATGCTAGCAGACTAGGAGAGAGGCATTATATAATGACCAGGTATATATCTAGGTAGGTATCTAGGTGCTGGAGTCGGAAGTACCTCTGAGTAGGTCCCTTGAAAAGGTGCTATATAAATCTTTGAATGAATGAATGAATGAATATCAAGTATATATCTGGGTGAATATCTAGGCAGATATCAACATAGAGATCCTAGTAGATACATAGATAGATATCTGGATCGGTATCCAGTTATCCAGGTGAATATTCAGTTAGATATTTATCTTACTGGGTATGTATGTAGATATTGAGGTATATACAATGTATGATATTTTTGTTTTGTGATTGTGTTTGGCTGAAGACTGACGATGGCTGTCCTCTTAAAGCACCATGGCCTCGTCGACACTGTGCTAAACATTGTGGAAGTGGTTTCCTTGGAATCATCATCGGGAAAACCCGGTCTGCCAAGGGCTGTTGCCGAAGTCTGTAGAAACGTTTACCAAGCAAGAAGAACTCTCATCAAGGTTAGTCAGCAGATATCTTTCTCTCTGTGTCTGTGTGCCTGTCTGTGCTTGAAATGAAATCATCATTATCGTTCTCATTAATAATCAATGTTTACATCTCCATTATCATCTTCATTATCATCAATCATTATGTATGCTTTTTTTATGGCTTCTTTTCAGAAGTGTTTACGAATACTTCTTGCCAACCTAACTATTAAATTTTTGATTTGGGCTTTGGTCATGTCCGTTGGGGAATGCCCCTTGTTATTTAACTGCTGCCCCATTTCAGGTTTGGCTGGCCAGAGAAATCTTCATTCGACTGCTCCATGATAATGCGCATTGCACTCTTTCTATGGTTGAACCATTCACCTGGAATGTCCTCCCTTTGGATCTGTGCATTGCTTTAGTTAAGGAATTCGCATACATTATCTACAAGCACTTTACAACTGTTTTTTCCACCAGTGTTGAGCTTGGAGCACCTTGGAGTAGTTATCTGAGAGAAGCGATTTGCAAATGCTCTGAATGAATGTGCATTAGCCTTCTGAAAGATATGAAAGCTTTATGTTTTGATCATTGATGCTGCAATAGATCCACCAGGATTCCAGTCGTTCCTACAAAGAAGTCTGTGCTCCGGTGATCGAGCGCTGTCACTTCATGCTCAATGAACTGAGACCAGCCATCCGTAACAAAATACGCTCGTCCAGAAAGTCAAAGCTCTTGAATACGGTTCCAAGGTGGAAGAGTGTCGTCAACCAAATCATCGCAGACAAAAGAAAATCAAGAGGTAAGACAATGCTTCCTATTTAGCTGAGTCTAGCTGGAAGTCTTGAAAACAGTCTGGCAATGACACTGATGATGATGATGATAGTGACAATGATCAACAGAGGTAATTGCCAGTAATGATGATGAGAAGGAGGAGAAAGAGGATGGCAGTGATAATAGGGATTGAGATAATAATGGAGATAACGTTTATAATGACAGTAGTAGTGATGATGATATTTTATATGTATGTATTTGGTTATTTTATAACATGTATATAGCACCTTTTAAAGACCTCTAAAAGACACAACGTTATGGTGATGATGATGATGATGATGATGATGATGATGATGATGATGATGATGAGCTTGTCAAAGACAATTGTGATGGTGGGATTATGATTAGGGATAGTAGAAATTCAAGAAGTCATGGAAGCCGCGAGTTTTGTGATTTTCGGCATTTCCTGTGAATGCCACGAATTTCCCCAAATGCCATGAATTGTGATTTTTGGCAAACTTTGTAAAATTTCCATAACAGTTTTACGGACGAGAACTTGGTGCTACATGGAATGATGTTTACAGTTGCAGAAACTAGCCGTGCCGAACATTGACTTAGCATGACTTTTCACAGCTTTGATCCCTGTTAGTGATATGGTTACAATGATTAGCTAAGCCTTAGTAAATACAAACATGATTTGATGCAAGACGTTTACATTTGGAACCCACAGTTATACATAGTGGATGCGTCATTTCTTTCTTATTTGCATTATTGTTGGTCAGATCTTACCAATTAAAAGCTTGATTTTTGCCCATTTTTACAGAATGCTACTGTGAATTTTGAACTTTTTTGCTAATGTTAATTTCTACTATCCCTAATTAGTAATTATGATGATGGAGAAGATCTTAGGGATGGCTCTTGTTTGAAATTCAGATGTTGCCCTAAAGTCAAAGTCAACAGCCCCTGCCACTGGACCAACAGATGCTGTGTCTTCAGCTACATCTCCCCCTTCCATATCCTCTGGCTCCATTGATCCATCAAAGTCAAAATTGGATTCTCCCCCAAGGACAAATGCCACAGAAGAAGATGTTGCCAAGACGACGACGTCTGCATCCATCAAAAGAATGTCATCTGAAACAGGCAGAAATAGACAGAACACGGCACTCGTTGTTCCAAGTCCAAAGTCTCACAGAAAGGTCACTGTCACTGTCTTTAACTCTGTTCTGTGTGTCGCCTGTCTCTCTCTCTGTCTCTTTCTCTGTCTTTGTTTGTTCGTACTACTTCGTTCGTTCTTCGTATTACTTCATTCATTCGTTCATTACATCATTAATTCATTCAGTAAATCATTCATTCATTTGGGCATTCATTAAATCAATCATCCATTCACTCAGTCACCTATTGATTCAATCATTCATCTATTCAATGATTCATTAATTCATTTTTGTAGCTCCTATGTTCATGTTGCTTAGTTCTCACTGAACATACACTGATGCAGTGAGCTTTGTTTTATTGTTGTCTGTATTTATATAGGTTGAATTTGTGTTGACAGGTTTTGACCAATCTTGCGCCTCCTCCTCCACCTTCTCCTTGTTTTGCTGCTGCTGCAAGTCGTCATGGCAACAGCCAGACAGAAGTTGCTCTGATGACGAGCATCATGGATTTCCTTCTCTACGATGGACCAATAGACATTGAAGTCGTTCGCAAATCGCTTCATCACCAGGTGGATAAGTAGCATTGTCTCGTCCATTCATCTCTGTCTCGATCTCTCTGTCCTTCTGTTTGCCATCAATCCCATTATGCCCTTTATTCTTCTTATTCTGTTTTCATTCTGGCCCAGTTTTGTCCCTCTTGCTCGATAGTAAAGTGGTTAGCACGCTGGACTGTCAATCGAGAGGTCAGGGGTTCAAATCCCCAACTTAAGGGCAGAAACTTTGGTTCGAGATTTCTATTCCACCAACTCTTAACCAACTCAGCTATAATGAGTACTCGGTACACTGACCGTATACTGTTGGTGGGAAGATGAGACGGTGAGGGAAAGGATTGGCGACCCACCCTCATATGCCGAGGTCAAGAAAATGAAGTTGCTAACTCTTCTACACCCATGGCTGCCTCAGGTCTAGCGTAAGGGACTGCTCTTCGTCTTCTTCTTCTATCCCTATTCTGTCTCTTATTCAGTCCTATTTCACTTTTCCCTACCGGTATTTTCCCTGAATGTTCTCGAGCAACTGATTACTTGTATTTATTCATTCATGACCCTAAAGCTACTGTGCTGTCTCAATGACTGTTGACAGGTCGAGAGAGCAGAGATTCGGCTGAATGGCATCCAGAATATGTTGTCACTCGTGCACAAGGACAATATCATTGGATCGGTTCAGTACGCTCTGCTCAGCGGATGGCAAGAAATCATTCGACCATTTGGCAACAGGTTGATTCACTTTCTCTCTCTCAGACAAAGAAGCCCTTCCATGTGGAGGCCTATGCAGAACTCAAGACCACTTGCTTCTTTTTCTCTCTGATAGGCCCGGGCCAATTGGCCGTCTCTAATAGGGCCTGCCTCATGGGCACCTTTATTGTATTGGGTACAAGCATGGTTAAGTTCTTAATGAATCTGGTTGTTGTTGGTGCCCATGCTGTAGCATAAATTTGCCTTACTGTGTGACTTTGTGCATGTTACATATTATCATAATAATTATGATGGTGGTTGTGGTGATATGATGAAGTCTTTAAGTTGCATTCTTCTTGCAGTGACAAGGCAGAAATCAAGAGGTTCAGGTATTAATTGACTTGTTGCTACTCTTGTTGCTCATGCTGTTGCTATTCTTATTGTTAGCAGTTGTCCAATTCCGGAGTGCCTGAGCAACGTACAGTTGGTTCCGCCTAGCGATCGTGTTCTGCTCCAGTGGACCCTCGGTGAACTCAATCGGTGGGCTGTCTCCAAGATGCGCTCCTGTCTCCTGGAAGCCAAAAAGCTTCAGTCAGTCCATAACATCCACACCGGATCAACTCGTAGCATGACAAGAAACCCGGTTAGCACTTGTATTAGAGCTATGTGAATGTGGCAGCTGCTACTGGGGTCATCTCAGAGGTCATCATTTTTTAACTGAGGAACTGTTTCGTTTTATTTTTGATTGGAATAAAAAATGTAGGATTTGTGACTTTTGTCTGTTTGAGCTGAGCATTTCTGCACTTTTTAGTGATCGTGAACGGCAGAGAAATAGGAAATGCAGATGAGAAAAAGTTTTTAATCCAGCTGAAAAGATATATCAGGAAGAGTAAGAAAAGGAAAAAATTAGCAGCTATATGTCGGAAATTAACAGGAGAAAATGTGGAAAATATGAGTAGAATTAAAAGGACAAAGAGGAGAAATATGAGAGATATTAAAAGGAAGAAACTAGTTCTGTCCTCAGTGAGGAAATTTTGCAAGGAATCTGAGAGGTTTCGAACGGGTCTGCATATATCTAATTGAGCCATTTGTTGTTGGTATAGGAGTCGCTGGGTGGTTTCGGTCAGTCTGCAGTCTCACGTTTCCTGTTGATGTTGCTTGGAATGTTAACGACTGAACATGAGGCTTACAGCAGCAGTCTGGTCATCAACTCCGGTCTACTCGCGCTCACGCAGACTCTACTTCGACTGCTCAGCGGTCCGTTCTGTCACATCTGTGATCATTGTCATTTAGATAACTGGATTAAATTAATTGAGTTGTGCAGAATTTTATTTTATTTAATTGCAATATTTGATCCAATTAATTGAATTAATAGAAATTACTGAATTTTAGTTTAATTCAGCGCAATTATAGGGCGAATTAGTTTAATTAATTGACTTTAATTTAATAGAAGTAAATTCACTAAATTGACTGTAATTTGATGGAATGTAATTTAAGTAATTCAACTATGTTATATGCAATTTCATTTCAGTCAATTACTTGACTTTTCATGTAATCGAAACTAATAAATTGATTGAATTAAATGACCGCATAATTTTCGTGCAGATGGCCAGCCGTTGACTGCATTCCAACCGGTTGATGAAGAGAGCAAGGATGGACCGGACGATTCATCCGTATCTGGAGGAGGTCATCTCCAGGTCATCTTTGAAGAGGCACGTCACAAGAACAAGGCCCACTTGGCCCCACTGACTGGGCCAGAGGTTGCGGCACTACTGAAACTGGGCACACGAGTTGTCCGAGGACCTGACTGGAAATGGGGAGACCAGGTAAAACACCTCTTTTTCCCCGTGAAAGACCTTGCTTCCATCTAGTACGTTTGGCTTTAGTACTGCACAAATTTTGCTTTGCAGGCTCAAAAAGATCATTTTATATGCATATTTGATTTTTATGTGTAATTTTGTAATTAGTAATGATGGTGATGAATTTGTAGGAACTGAGAGGATCCTTTAAGACTGATACCATCAAAAGTGATGCTGATGAATATGCGTTAATGTAATGGTTTTTTATGCCGGTGTTATTCATAGTGACATTGATGGACATGTATGAACTTAGATGTTTTGTCAACAGATATTATTGTTCAAAATAAAACAAGACTTGTGCTTTTCATGCCTTTTTGCACACTGTTCCTCATCTGTAGGATTCACTACCATTGGCTTTACAAACTGTTCTTTTTCTCTTATTTCGCAAGAAAGTGAAAATTTCATTTTGCACCTGCAACGCTTTTGAGGCAAATTTATAAATTAGCACGAAATGTCTTATTAATAATGATAATGAATAGAATAATAATATTAATAATTAATAAATATCTGATTTATAATAATGAATCTGGTAAATATGCATGAATAAGAGGCATAGATTATTCATGATGAGGGTGATCAATATGCATGAACTTTATGCTGATGTTATTCATGATGAGGCTGATAAATATACATGATGATGTAGGACGGGCCAGAACCAAGCCTGGGCACTGTGATTGGTGAGCTGGGTGAGGATGGATGGATTCGCGTCCAATGGGACACAGGAAGCACCAACTCCTACCGAATGGGAAAAGAAAATAAGTATGATCTACGACTGGCTGAGCCTCTGTCATCCGCCGCTGTGACTACAGGCAGTAAAGATGATGACAACACACAAGCATCTGGTATGTGCACTGTCCGTCATCTGTTGCTTTGTCTTTATAACTTTTTTGCCACCTGAAAGGAAGATGTTCATCTGCCTTCCATTCTAGCCACTTTCTCTTCTGGTGCCACCTCTTTGTAGCCATCTATGTTTAGCTACTAGGTGCATTTATGATTTGTTATATAACATTGAATTACATCATGATCTATTTGTAGCTGCTTGGCACGCTAGTCATCGTATGGCATCCATTTACATCATGATCTAATTTTAGTCACTAGTTAAACCTGTTTATTTATAACATCCAATTATATCATGGCCTATATTTTGCACTAGACGATGTGACCAATAGCTGTGCTGTATAAATAAGACTAAAGTTTGAAGTGTTTAATTGGTTTCTGTGCTTGTAGTTGTGACGTCAAAGACATCAGATGAAATGATTGGCTCTTCTTCATCATCTTCTTCCCATCCAGTCCATCACTATGCTCTGCTGCAGCAGTCCGTTGTCAATCTGTTGCGCACGGTGTCCATATGTTGTGCGATTCATGGAGACAACGTAGAGAGAGATGCTCTATCAACTCTGTCCTCTCTGCTTCGGAGTCTGGTCGACACTGCCACCTGCTGTCCTGTCCAACAACTGAGTATGCAACATTTAATCTTATCTAGTCATCGTCTAATCTTGTTTGGATGTCATCCTTTTCAGTGTAATCGAATCTGGTTAAAATTTTATCATACCCTAATATAATTCCATATCAGTCCAATTTTGAACTATTCTGATCTTATCTAATTCCTAATCTGATCTCTCTTAATCACCTAATTGATCTAATCTAATCTATACCAAAATCTAATCCATAATTTGATCTTAGCTCAATCTTATCTGATCTAATCTAAAAGAAAATATTAATCTAATCTTTAATCTAAAGCTGGAGCTGTTCCTGAGGTTAAACCACTTGGTTAAGAGCTTAGTGTTTGTTTTGATGTGTTTAGACGTTAAGTCTTTGCGCAAAAGTCTCACATCAAAGCAAGAACAGTTCTGTCTCTGGTCAACGCTCGGATTCATCCGAGCAATTGCCGTCAGTCGCAGCATCGCCGAGTTCCTCAGCTCCAACGGCTGGGTTGATTTGCTTCTGCGAATCGTTACCGACTCAAATTCTCCTGAAAAGACAACAGCACTCCTTACTCAAAAGGTACAAAAACAGGATTCTGCCTATGACTCAGAGTTGTCTGAGGTAAGGTAAAGGAACATCTTAGGACTAAACCATAATTTTTTGTCTGTTTTTCTTCAGTGTTATTATGTACTTTTGTGTGAAACTACAATGCATTTGTTACTGTATGTAAGCAAGATGTGATGCTTCCTGACCATCAATGGTGCAGCAGTAAAGCGCTTAACCCTTTAACGACGAGCGTGTACTAAAATTTATGGGAAACCATAGGCAGCTCATCGTTAAAGGGTTAAACTCATCACATGACGTAACAACATTATTGACTCTTGGTGTTTAACACATTTTCTACAAAATACTGCATTTGGTTACAGTCTAAAACTATGGCCTGTCACACATAATGCCTCTATTATAAAATTTATTCTACTTAAAATCCTTACTTACACTTTAAAGTGGAATAAACTTAACTGTGTGATATTAAATCCAATTAGCAGCTTACTGTACATGATCATTACACTTGTGCATGTACACTCATGTGCATCATTTGCTGCAGGTAAGTCATGGAGCCATGAGGCATTTCTGACTGGCATGCTGCATTTTCTGTTGCATAATGTTTAATGTGAAATTCAGCTAAGACAAATTTTTACTCTGGATCCCTGTCTTAACCTATTTGCATTGGAAGTTATGTATGTCTGTGTCAGAATGTTTATCTAGCTCCTTTCATGTACTTTGAGAAATGATGCATAATTGGATGTCTGACTATTTCAGGAGTCATGACAGAGGGTTATATGAAGTGGTATGATCATTTCAAAACTCTCCAGGTTTCCTTTTCGTAATGTAGCTGATACCTATGTGTTAATACTTCTTTATGTTAATACCTCTTTGTGTTGTCTTTCAAGGTATTGGCACTGCGCCTGTTGCGTGCTGTTCTGCCGTTTAATCAAGATAGTGCTCCAATGATCGGAATGATCGAACGCTTGTTCCAGCTTCTTGGCGACACTTTGCTCACGTGCTCATCAGATCCAACGCTCAGTTCCAGTTCAGGTCAGTGCTCTCTCTTTCTCTGTGTCTCTGTCTCTCTCAGCGCGTGTCACTGTGCATATGTCTCCCTCACTGTCTTGTTTTCTATCTTTCTTCACGTTAGACCAGCATCATCATCATTATTTTGATTACTACAGAACCATCATTACTGTCATCATGAGCAACATCATGTATGTGATAATCATAATGAACTGGAAGACTAAGCGTCTGAGGTGTTCAATGATTTACCCCACCTTTTCTTATCTTTTACCTTACCTTACCTTGCAAACTGTACCTTTCTTATTTTCCCTTACTCTGCAAACTCTAATTTTTTACTATACTTTGCTTGAAATTGACCTTGCAATGGCCAACATGACTGACATCCAGATAGTGTCTGATTCAGTAGCTACTGTGTGACACAGTGTGTGTGATTGGCTGCAGATGCTGTATGTCGTCGTGGCGCACGTGTGCCAGTGATGCTGTCGGCATCCTATACGAGCACAGTGGCCGAGGAGCTGTGCTGTCTACTGAGAACACTGCATGCTCTGGATGGATGGTGGTCACAACTCATCAATGAATACATTGTCACCCACCTACCAGCAGTCACCAGGATATTTGCCAACGAAAAATCCTCTTCCGTCAGTAGCAACTGCTCCTCCTGTCTCTCTGTCTCTGTGTGTTTCTCTTTTTATCTGTGACCTCATTGTTAGATGTTGTGTAATGTACCGGTAATGAACATTTGTACAATGCCTTATTAGAACTGTTAAAGACACTGTATGTATATTTGTTTATCTGTGTATAAGTTACGTATGTGATCTTGCCTGGTTGAATCCTCTGGACCAAACCCAAAGTGCCTCTGATTAGTTTCACTTAAAGAGGCACCATATATATTTACAGTTTCAGTTGTCAAGTTCAAAATGCGTTCTTGTTTGCAATTAACAATCGATTGATGCGTCAGCATAAAATTGCTATAGAAGTCATCAGATTGAATTAGATCTAGATACTTATATGGGTTTGTATGTACTTAGGTCAGGGGTGTAAAAACTTTTTAATGGTGGACCATTGGCAATATTTTCCAGGGCTCTCCTGAGCAAAATGGGGTAGGGGTCTGCAAGGGGCTCAGTGAGTCCATCCCCAGAAATATTTTTGCAGAACTAAATCTTAAGTGGTGCATTTTTCTAGCATACAAACAGTCATATTAGGCTTATAAAGTCTTTATTTTGATCTTCATTATCAGTCACGAACATCACAGAAAAACATTGTTAGATGGCCAAAAAGGTAGGCTTTTTGACACCTCTGACCTAGGTGCATGGATATGTAAAGGAGGCATTGTTAGTACCAGTTGTTAACTGCTTTTTTAGCTTGATGACATGGCTCCTCCGTTATCAGCCATCGTCTCCGATGATTCTTCTGCTGACCAGGAGAAGGTTCTGGTTGTTGCAATTCTTGCAGTTGTTGGAGGAGTTGACAGTCGATTGCGCCTTGGTGGCCTCGTCCGAAGCGAGGAGAATGGCCTTGGAACGGTTGTTGCAATCGGCTGCGGGGGACAAGTCACTGTTCAGTTTCTTGATTTGCTGGAAACAAAATGCTCTCCGCTCACAGACCTCCAAGTTGTACGTCAATTCAATTGTCTTTCTATCCATTCATTTGTTTTTTATTTATTCACTGTTTATTATTATTATTCATATACATATTTATATTTATTTTTATTTGTGATGTACAGTACAGAAAACCTCACAGTTCGTATTACATTTCCACTTCCCTGCTTGCAAATCGATATGCATGTAACTGCCAAGTTTTTAAATTGAATGGATTGATTCTTACCAGTTATATGAGATATGTTGACAAATACTGAGTAGTGTTGCAAAAAGTTTGCGTGCCTTCACAAAACAATTTTGGGGTTGTTCTTGATCACGAACTTACCTTTTCTGAACACCTAAATCTCTTATGCTTGTTTTTTCCATTTGCTGCAATTGCGGGTCATTTCCCATTGACTCTCACCTAACTGTGCACTTGCCCGCGTTCATGTGTTCTCTTGTAGTAGGATTGACTACCACAGAGCCATATATATATATTGGACCACCTTGGGGTGCATTGGCCACCTTGAGATATGAATTCAGATGCATGTTCTTTTAACTCGGGAAGCTGCGCACACTTTTTACAAGCATCTGAAAACTGTTCTTTATTGCGGGAGTTGGGCTGGGTTGCCTCCATTTGATTAGGTATCGTGAATTGGCGCTTTATGAGTCCTCTGAATGAATGAATGAATGAATAGAAGATGGTAACATCAACCAATCAGATGTGCAGAATTGTAATTGCAAGATGTCTAAATATGCAAAATTTTATGACAGCTGGATCAGTACAGTCAGAAAACTGTATCGATGAATATATTTCTTTATTCATGGTTATAGTTTTATTATATACATTCATTTATTTATATATATATTTATTCATGTTTGACTGTATCATAACTGTGCCTGTAAAGGGCCTGGTGAAAGCATTTATTTCTTTATCTTTATTTTGTATATGTATGCATTTAATTATTATGTGATACCGATGACCATGCATTTGTGGCACTTGTGTGCATACATTGTAGGTACCAATGGATCCACCATATGAAGTCAGTAAGGCACCATTGTCAGAGCCACTCCTTAGCATTTGGACATCTCTTGTTCACCTGGCTGGATCAGGTCTTCCAGCTGAACGCGAATCCATCTCGGCTTCATCAGTATCATCCAGCTTCCGATCGACTAGAAACTTAGACAGAAGTGCAGGTGAGCTCTTTCTCTCTCTTTCTCTCTATTGTTCTTGTGTCTTGTTCTTTTCTTATTCTGTCTTGTTTGTCTGTATTGTTTTTCTGTCTTGTTCTTCTGCCATCTTCCTCTGTGTTACTCGTATGTCCTGTTTGTCTGCCTAGTTCTTCATTGTTGTTCTTCTGTCTTATTACCTTTTCATCTCTGTGGATTTTGGAATGCATTTAGTAAATTTGTGTAATGCCTATTTTAAGTGTCTTCTCAGAAGCGCTCCAAATTTTAGAGCTACTAGTTGGAATCTGGTTGGATGATATTGTGGCTGAAATAGACTTAGCCGTTTACAGGGTAAAGTCAGATTAGGTCAGGTCTGATTGGGTAATGGTATATAAGGTAAGGTCAGAGCAGTTACAGTAGGGTCTGGATGGGTAAGGTGACTGCATTGGCTGAGGCACAAATTAGACAACAGAAATGCAACAACAGAACAACTACTTACTTTCTGTTCCTTAACAGTTATGCAGATTTGCAAATTTAAAATCTCTCATCTATTTAATGCATGACACACTATAATTCTAACCCTATGACTTAGTAATGCAAGGTTTGTGCAGTCGACCACATTGCCATTTTATCTGAGGTATTGTTATTGTGTGTTTAAAGAAGCCAGAGAATTGTCACAGCTCAAGAGACAACAGATTCGGTTGTTGTTGCTAAAGGCCGCTCGAGTCATCTTCACCAGCCAAGACAACCTCCGTCACATTCTGCTGCAGACGATTCCTGGATGCCAGTTGCCGGACCCAGCGTCTGAGGCCGATGCTGCGTCAAATGTGGAGGATGGAGCATCCTACAGTGGATCGAATCAGCTGCTGATGCAGAAACTGATGCAGGCAGCCACTCAGCCATCACCAGTCAAAGCCATCTTCGGTCGAGACGAGTTGGAGTCCGCCGCTTTGGCAGTGCTCCAGCATCTCATAGCCAAGTCCAATCGACCGTGTCCAATGTCGCTCAGCCACGCTTCGCCGCCTCCATCACGAATGCCTTCGCTCATCGACTACAAGGAGATAGGAGAAAATTCGGAGACAGTATATACGCGTTCGGCCTTCGTCACCGGTCGTCGACCGCTGTCCTGTGGATCAAAACCGATGCAGAAGGCAAAGAGGATGAAAGCAACGACAGAAGAAGAGGAGGAACCCCCATCGCTCATCGTTCTACAGCTTAGTGAAATGGGATTCTCCAGACGCAAGGTTGAATACGCCTTCAAGGAACTCGGTAAGAGAATGATGATGATCATTCATGACAGGTTTACTTATGATGAGGAGGAGGAGGAAGAGAATTATGTTGATGATAATGAGAAGGGTGGGTGCATGGATGGATTGATGAAAGAAAGAGATGATATTGCTGATTGATGATGTTGATTCTATGTTGATATCAACATTTTCTGTGCTTCACATTTGAAAGTCATTGCTATAGCGATTGATTGGAAGAGGTGGTATTTGCAGGTGGTTGGCTGAGTGGGAGTGGCGAAGTTCCAACCGCAGAGGCAGTGGTCGGTTGGTTGCTGGAGCATCATGAATTGCAGATCGCAGGTGATGACCTTTCCGACTCGGAGCCTGTCTCCGATGTTGACGGACTCTCGGACTTGGAGTCGATTCTGGACGAAGTGGAAGACGACTTCAGTGCATCCAACGAAGGACGACTTCCGGTTGGAATGACTTTGTCTAGCCCTCTTCCTTTTCATCTTCTTTAATTTAAACACTTTTTAACCTGTTAGCTCGGTTTGTTCTCTCTGAATTTGACTTTCAGCCTTTGATTGGCTGTTTTTACAAGTGTACAACATTCCTCATTCATGGTCCATTTCTGATGCCCTTGTCTTTCATTGTCTTTCTGCTTTCATTTACCCCAATCTAACTTTTACTCCACTTGCCTTTAGAGCTCTTGCTTCAAACCTGACTTTGAAATGACAACACCTTTTTGACTAAAATTTTGTACCATTGATAAATGTGCCACTTGGATCTGTGTCAGTTGTTTCATGGTACAGTTCATTGCATGTGAAAAATTAAGGAAACAGTTGATTATGCTAGGGAATGACTGAAACCTAATGAGTTAAGCATCTTGCTTCTATCTGTGGTCTGCGGCAAACTCTGTTATTGTTGAGATCCTTAGATATAAAGTTGGATTTAAAGAGAATTTTTAGGTTTAACTAAATTGTGTAACTTCTGTGTCTGTGACTGGCAGAGTCTGGTGGTGCCAGGAGGAGTGGGTGCTATGACAACGACGCTGTGTGCTCAGCGTGATTTCAAGATGAAGTCAGAGTTTGTCAACAACGACGATTATGCTGTCTATGTTCGTGACAACATCCAGATCGGAATGAAGGTCCAGTGCTGCCAGACGTACGAGGAAGTGCACGAGGGAGACATCGGTGTCGTCATCAAGGTTAGCAATTGATATAGATACAGCAGCTGAGGACCAGTATGACCAGTCTGGTCTCTTCTTTACAGTTCTGTGGCACCGCTGTAATAAGTATAAGTGGCACATTAGAAGTATGATATTGGATCTGTGACGCTATATGGTGCAGTTGATATGCGAGAGGTGCTTTAAAAACATATAAATACAATACAATATCAGAATCAAGGAAACAGTCTCAACTGCATAAGGGAATAGATGAGACTGAATGAGTTGAACATCTGGCTCCTATCTGTGCTTTGTTTATCTACTGCAGATTCTGTTATTCGCAGTTTGAAAGTTACAAGTGAAAAAGAATAATTTGAGATGAAATGCCAAACCTACCACCATCTGTTGGATATTGAAGAGAGTGAGAACCATATGTCTGCAAAGCAGGACATGCATGACAGATCGCAGCTGCACGTCTGTTTAATATAGTTAAGTGGTAACTGTCTTGCTTGAAGAACAAATAGATCTTGAAAGATGCGGTTTGATACCCGTGGTGCCTCAGCCCTTCACTCCCTATTGGCAGCTATAAAAATGAGTGGGTGTTTAGCCTAGGTCTATGTTTATGTTTGTTTGTAGCTTGACAGAGATGGTCTGCACGATCTGAATGTTCAAGCCGATTGGCAGAGCAAAGGAGGAACATATTGGGTCCGTTATGTTCACATCGAACTCCTTGAAAGCATGGCCACAGTTGCAGCACGTCAGTTGATTCAGAATCAGTTTGTTATTTCTAAGTCTGTTCAGAGTCATTTCCAGAATTTCTAAATCTATTCAGGTTGATAATCGGAATTTTTAAGTCAATTCAGTCATTTTCAGAATTTCTAAATTTGGGTCATATCAGAATTTTTTTGCGTGAAGATATTGTTTGCATGGTGGTCATGTACTGATGAGGATGGCACTTGTTTTTGTTGCTATAGCAACTGATGATGGACAGGTGGTGCGAGTGGGGGACCTCGTTCGAGTAAAATCATCAGTTGTCACTCCAAAGTACAAATGGGGATCAGTTACCCACCAGAGCATTGGCACAGTCACAGGTCGGCATTATCACTATGATAATGATGATGATGATAGTGAAATTATCATAGTACTTATAACGATAACTGTAGTTAAATATTATGTTAGGAATTATGAGTATGAAACCATTTAAAATAAGAGGTAGAAATAATTTCTGTGGAATGAGAAATTAATTTAGGAATAGAAAATGATTGATCACTGAAGAATAATTATGATTATGACTGGTGAGATGATGATGATGACAATTAAGGTGGTGACGATGAGATAAAGTGAGAGAGGATTTATAACTATGCTGGGTAAAAATGTTAGTAGTAATAGTATTGATAATGTTTTTTTGTCATAGCTATCAATAGCAATGGGAGGGATGTGACGGTTAGTTTTCCTCAGCAGCCGCAGTGGACAGGATTAATCGCCGAGATGGAACTGGTCTCTGTCACGCATGACAATGTCATGTGAGCATATGTTGCACTTTGACAATTACAGCAGTTCTTTCAATTTGTTTAAAACAGCTGATGATTGACTAAAAGTTGGGTTAAGTGACAGTTTCTGTGACTGGTGATAGGGTGTACAATACTGATGAGTTGACAATTGAATTGACTGAATGACGTTTTCAGTTTCTTAGTAATTCTTGGATCTGTACTTTGCTGATTGACTGCTTGACCGGCTGATTGACTGACTGACTGACCATTTCATTTTTTTAGTAGATGATTCTGTGATTGATTGATTCACTGACTGACAATGATGGTTGTTTTTGACTGATCTGTGGATTGACTGATTGATTGATTGATTGATTGGTTGATTGGTCATGTCTTTTGTGTAGTTGCAATGGTTGTTTACGGAGTCCGATCCGAGGTCAGCTGTACCGTTGTCGCGAGTGCACCGACTTCAACTTCTGCACGACTTGTTTCCAGACCAAAAAGTCTCACAGACATGACTTCAACCGAATCACAGTTCCAGGTCATGTGACTTTTACTTATCTGGGATGTCACAATTGTGTCCCTGTAGTCTGGTTGATGAGGACAAATGCAGAGGTCGGAGGAATTGAGAGGGTAAGAGGGGAATTGAAAGAAGAGAAGGAGGAGGAGGAGAAGAAATGTGGTGAAGCAACAGTTGGAAATGCCATGCAGTTGATTGTGTGTTTGGACATTTCTAATTAAGGAATTTAAACTGGTTTCAAAATTTGAAAAATTCTGGCTAGTTTCACTTGAAGCAACCATCAATTTATGCCAAGCACATTTTGATAATGACACAGCAGATTAGCTAACATCAGATTAGATTTATGTCCAGTGAGAGAGAGACAGACAGAGACACAGAGAAGCAGAGACAGCCAGGTGAACACAGACAGACAGATAGAGGAGAGAGATGGACAGATTAGGATATTCAGACAGACAAACAGACAGATAAATAGACAGACAGATAAATGCAGTCTAGAGGGTGAATAAGAAGATTGAGTTTGAAATGTTTGATATATTGTTGTCTTACAGGTGGTGTTGCCACTTACGCTGGAAGTCCAGCCAAGACACGGTTGAGAGACTTGGCATCGGAGGCACCAGTCAACAGTGATGACGGTGCCTATATAAATGATTGGCACAGGTGTGTTAAGCACCTATCCGTGTCATCCAGAGAGAACCAGGCCTATCAGCTGATCGAGGGAAGAGGGGACAAAGGCGGATACTGGCAGAGCTGTGGCACCCAGGGAAAGGTAATCACAAGAGGAATAACCGTTGGAAGGCCTCAGGTCTGACTGTTGTTGTTGGTGGTGGTATTGGTGGTGGTGGTGGTGGTGGTGGTGGTGGTGGTGGCGGCGGCGGCGGCGGCGGTGGTGGTGGTGGTGGTGGTGGTGGTGAGGATGGTGATGGTGATTATAATGATGACAGCTATGAAGATGAGTTGTGTCGCTGATGATGATTTTGTGATGATTTTTAAGTTCATTCTCGAAAATCGATTAGACTAAATTAGAATGCAGTTAAAAAGTGTATATTAGACTTAGCTAGGTAAATTGATTAGATTATTGTTAATGTGATAGTGTAGTTTAAGTGGTGATATAATGCAATTCTTATTTGTGTGTAGCACTGGATCCGTTTGGAGTTGCATGAAGATGTCGTTGTGAGTCGACTGGTGATGCGTGTTGAGCCATCGGACTCAAGCTACATGCCATCAGTGGTTGTGTTGAGTGCTGGAGATAACGTTCACTGTCTCAAGGAAATGAAAACCATCAACATTGGACCTTCAGAAACACAGGTCGTCATCCTCGAACACATGACCGAGGTGATTTGCCACTATTTATAATAAATGCTTTAAGCTAATCTAGTCTTATCTAATCTATGCCTTAATTTATGCTAATTCTGGTTTAATCTACTTTAATCTAACCTTATCTATTCTTATCTTATGTAGCCTAATCCAATCGTTTCTTGTCTAATCTAGTATAATCTAATTTATAGCAGCGAAATTTAATCCAATTTAATCGGAATCTAATACAGTTTCATTGGATCCAATCTAATCCAATCTAATCAAATAAGTCTTAGGTCTAAGACTTATTAAATTTGTATCACCATGGTTGGACTGCGAGCGTCCAAGTAGGCTTCTTAAAGGGGCGCTATTTAAATTCTTGATATGAATGAATGAATGAATAATCTTATCTAGACTAATAGTTCTACTGCCTAACTTTGGGGTGTTTCATTTGCAGTTCTACCGCTTCATAGAGATCGCGGTTCGCCAGTGCAAGAGCAGTGGCATCGATTGCAAAGTGCACGGACTGACCATTCGTGGTCAGTTGAAGACAGACGACGATGACCTTTCGATGACCTTGTCCTATCTAGCTTCTGACAATGAGGAAGAGTCTTTTGCTGCCGATAAGCCATCGTCGTCGTCGACATCGTTGTCTGCTCTCTGCTCCAAATACTCATATAAGAAGTCGAAGCAGTCATCTGGATCGAAGGACATCCACACGCATGTCTTCGTCTGGGGATTGAATGACAAGGATCAACTGGGAGGACCTAAAGGATCAAAGGTAGATCAAAGAGTGTCTGTCTGTATCTCTGTCTCTGTCTCTTTGTCTCTCTCTCTCTTTATGTTCTCTGGCTCTCATGTGTGACAAAGCTGCCCAAAATGGACTGTAGGTAGATCGAATTACTATCTGTTTTGTGCTCAATTTATCTATCAGTGTCTGTCTTTCTGTATCTGTGTCTCCTGTCTCTATGCTTGTTCTGTCTAATAATAATAAATAGATATATATATATATAATGATAGATATTTAATGATGGTAATAATAATAACAGACAAATGGTTGTGAACTTGCAGATAAAGATTCCTCAGTTGAATGAGATGCTGTCATCACTGAAGTGCGTTCAGATCATTGGTGGATCCAAGAGTCTTTTCTGCGGTAGGAGCAATTCATTATGTCTATCTCTGTTTGTTGTTGTGTCTGTCTCTGTATATCTCTTTCTTTGTCTGTCTATCTATCTACTGTATGTTTATCTATGTATCTTTTTTGTCTGTCTCTCTATGTGTGTCTGTTTGTATATCTGTCTCTCAGTTTCTCTCTATATGTGCCTATGTATCTGTGTGTGTGTGTGTCTCTCTCTAACACTGCTGGTGAGAGAATGACAGGTTTAAGCTCACCATTATTTCATGCATTCCACAAATATGAGATTCATTCTGCTCACCTGCCAATTTCACCTTTTGTTGCTATGGTAACTTGTTCAATGTTCAGCCATGTCTGTGTTTTGATGTCTTAGTAACCCAAGATGGAAAGTTGTTTGCTTGTGGAGAGGCCACCAACGGTCGACTTGGACTCGGAATATCCACTGGAAATGTACAGATTCCACGACATCTGACCTCCCTCGGACAATACGTCGTTAAGAAAGTCGCCGTCCATTCAGGTAGAATCTGTCTGTTGCTTTTCGACGGGTTTTGGACTTCAGTGGACTTTCCAATTCTGGTTAGATCTTTAGGTGCATAATGCATATGGTGCTTTTGTCTGGTTCAGTGAAGGTGCTACATAAATTGCTTATGGGCCTGGACCTCAGATTGAATTCTAGGCACAGTATTTGCTGCTGGCATTTACGGTAGCTATATTGATTCAGTCGAGATGATGTAAAGTCTCTTGACTTGGTTCAGTTCTAATTAAAACAGAGGATTAAATCTAATGTAAATCTAATCGTAAATCTAATCTGTGATTATAATATCTTATCTAGAGACTGCTATAGCACTATTTTCACAGTACACAAGGCTTCAGTTGATATATTAACAGTTCATAATTTTGCAGTGGAGTGAGTTGGGTGACCAGCTGAGATGCAGGAGATGGAAGCATGAGGATTCAGTTGAGATGAATCTCGTGTTGTGTTTGTGATTCAGGTGGACGTCACGCACTCGCTCTGACGGTCGATGGAAAAGTCTTCAGCTGGGGTGAAGGAGACGATGGCAAACTGGGACACTTCAGCCGAATGTAGGACTCGTTTAGCTAACTAATAATAAATAAATCATTATTATTTATAAATGCTATTATTATTTTACCTGGGGTAAATATAAAAAATTGTTCAAACACAGTTAATGATATCTGGAATGGTTACATCCAGCAGCGTATCCATTATAGGGTCTCCTCCATTGTCTGGCATTGTGTTCTGGGCAGATCACCTGTCTATCTCCGGGAGCTCTTTACCTTAACCTCGGCCTGCTCTGGTTGCCGATCTCTGCGCTCAGCCTCTAGAGGTCATAGTTCCGCATGCTCGCTCTGCTACTAGACAGCGTCGGGCTTTCTTGATCGTTGGTCCTTCTTTTTGGAATAGCCTCCCCTCAGACCTTCGTTCTCTCCCGCGAGACCTCTCTGAATCTTTCTATAGACTACTTAAGACCTTCCTCTTTGACCGGGCTTGAGTCGGGAGCGCCTCTGAGTAGTTATCTTGAAGGGGCGCTATATAAATTCCATAGATAGATAGATAGATAGATCTCATCCAGTTCTGGCAAGGAGAAAGTTTTGCGATTTCTTATGTACTGTCCCTCCTTCCGACCATCAGTTTCTTTGTCTGATCATCTTTCCGACCATCCATCCGCTGCGGCGTGTTAAGTTAATAGCTTTGGGGACATAGCACCACTTCATGTTAACAGAACAGCGCATTATCTGGGAGCGCGTTAACGAGTCCACGCTGTATTACTATTATTTTTATCTTTTGCCCAATGGATGAAATTGAAAGGGTGTTAAAAACTACTCTAAACGAGCGAGAATGCATTTTTATTATTATTATTATATGTATGATGATTATAGTTGTAATAATTTATTTATAATAATACTTATATGTGTTGATAATAATTGTAAGTAGACTGGTCTGTAACAGTGATTTATTATGTGTGTAGAAGTTGTGATAAGCCGCGTTTGATCGAAGCGCTACGATCAAAGCGTGTTCGAGACATTGCGTGTGGTAGTTCCCACAGTGCTGCAATCATCTCCAATGGAGATCTGTACACTTGGGGCCTTGGAGAATATGGCCGACTCGGCCATGGTGACAATGCAACACAACTACGCCCCAAACAGGTACATTAACACTAGTCAACACAGGAAAATCAGCAAGCATTTATGTAGCACTAGGCCCCTCCCTGATTAGCGTTATTATTATACGCGCCTGCCTGCTGGTCTGTTTGTCTGTCTGTATTTCTTTCTGTCTGTCTGTCTCTGTCTTTCTTTCTGTGTCTTGTCTTGTCTGTCTGTCTTGTCCTGTCTGTCTGTCTGTCTGGAAATAGACCTGAATTCGGCTTGATTTGGTTTCCATCTGTGGTCGAGGCATTAGATGTTGGCACCATTAAGTTACTAGATACTAACACTGGTGATATTGTTGGTGTCATTCTGCTGCTAGATTCTGATATTCCCATATCATCAACTGGACTTTTAAAGGCTCTGTATACATATCCGGATGCATTTTGGTTTACTGTAATCAGTCATTTATATCAAGTAGTAATAATCTAATACAGGTAGCTAAGGTAAGTTGATTGATTGTCTCATGTGTGTGTTGCAGGTGAAGGCCTTGGCTGGCCAGAGGGTCATTCAGGTGGCACTGGGCAGCCGAGATGCACAGACGCTGGCTCTGACGGATGAAGGTGCTGTCTATTCTTGGGGCGATGGAGACTTTGGAAAGCTCGGTCGAGGGGGCAGCGAGGGCTGCAACGTTCCCCATCCAATCGACCGACTGACCGGCCTCGGTGTCTGTCAGATCGAGTGTGGGGCTCAGTTTTCCCTCGCTCTCACTAAATCTGGACAGGTCTGGACATGGTAAGATCGTGCAGACGCTGATCCGAAAAGGAGATAAATAAATTAATTGCTTCATAGCATTTATATAGCACATTGATAGGAAAGAGATGAGTTGCAATGTAGTGGGTCATCGTCTTCAGGCTGACTATCCCCGTAGCTGTCTTTTCTAGTCCTTGGAGCATTGTTGATTTCGATTGTCTGTGTCAATTGATTATGATTTTGGAATGCAGTTTTGCTTAGATGCTGCTGTCAGTGAGGTTAACTTCAGTCTGCTGGCAATCGAAATGATGATAATGGTATTGTGATGGAGGTGGTGGCATTTTTTTAGATGATGGAGGTGGCTGAAATGGTGGTGGTGGTGGTAGGGTCAGTGGTGATATTTATGATGGGGCTGGGTATAGTGGTGATGGTTGCAGTGATGAGCAATGTTTCCTCTGACTTCATGTGAACAAAGAGTTTTTAGCAAACATTTTTTAAAGATAATACTTGTGAGCTATAATTTCACTAAGATATGCCTTTTTCAAAAACAACTGTCAGTCAAAGCTTTCAGTGGAGTATTTTCTCTGTAACAAGTGGATATTATATTAGACTCATTTACCAGATAAACATTAGTAACTCTGTTACTTGTAATTTGCAGGTCAAATATATGTGTGTGCGACGTGCATCTCCTGTTATCTGTTCGTTCTGCTTATTTGCTTGTGTCGTTTAGTTACAAATTGCTTGTCTACGACAGCCTGCCTGTATTATTGATCTGAATTTCTGGATATTGAACTGATTATTATGGCTTGGATTTTGTGCACCATCGTCGGTTGATGCCTTGTGTTTAGGGGTAAAGGCGACTACTTTCGTCTGGGTCATGGAACGGATGCTCATGTGAGGAAGCCTCAGTTTGTCGAGGGTTTGAAAGGAAAGAAGATTGTCCATGTGGCCGTTGGAGCGCTCCACTGTCTCGCTGTCACCGATGCTGGTCAGGTCAGTGTCACTGCCATTGATGCTCAGTTACTGCATTCAATTCTGAATCTAAAGCAAAAGATGAGGACTATGACAGTGAGTGCGGTATAATGAGAATGGACTTTTATACAGCACCCTATCAAGTACCATCTCATGAGATGTTTTGAAGTGGAATTCGGTTTGCAGTCAGTGTATTTGAACTGTGCTTTATCAGTATTCGTGTTATGATGATGTGATTTGCTTAGTATGCACTTGACATCATTCAGGTCTAAACGTAGGATTCCTCTGTTTCAACTTCTGACCAGCTAGAGCCCGATTTCTTGTTTCCATAATCTCTCCGATATCTTCGTGTTTCTGCAACAGGTTAAGATTCTTGAATACATGGTGTTGTTTGAAGTGACCATCGATTGATGCCTTTGCATATGATTATGTAACAACAGAAGTCATCAGATTAGATTAGAATGTTTGTGGTGTATTAAAGAGTGTAGAAGATCTATGTATATATCTGGATATTTATAGATTGCCTTTTAGGAACATCACAATATGAAGGAAAAACTCACAAATATCCAAGCCCGTATGCTTATGTTTTTTGATGGTCAATAGGAGCAAATAGGAGGCCTGCATTTGTGAATTCTAGCAGTGAAAACTAACACCTCTTCCTCTTTGTTTATGTAGTGCTGTTGCTGAGTTGCCCTTGAAAGTGGTAACTGTCCTGTTTTCTGTTTAAGGTGTTCGCCTGGGGTGACAACGATCATGGACAACAGGGCAATGGAACGACAACAGTGAACCGAAAACCAGCGCTTGTGCATGGATTGGAGGGCTACAAGATAACGAAAGTGTCGTGTGGATCATCACACAGCATTGCTTGGTCAACGACGGATGTTGTTACTTCCGCTGCTCAAGAACCAGTCATGTTCTTCACTGGCAGAGATCCTCTCGGCTCATCTGCCGTCGGTACGACCAGCTCTTTCTTGACCAACATTCGTTTCTTCTTTTCCTCTTCTGTCTCTATCCTCTTCCGTTCCATCTTCTTCCTCCATGTCCTATTCTTTCTCTCTAAAGTTTTCGTCATCTTCCTGTTCCTCTTTCTATTCTTTCTTGTAATTCTCCATCTTCCTCCTCTTTTTTCTCTTCCTCCTCTTTTTCTTCCTCTTTCTCTTCCTCCTACTGTTGCCTGTAGTTCTGTGGCCAACTGTATGATTTTTACCTTTCCCATCAACAATTGTCCCTCTCTCTGTCTTCTAGATCAATCTTACCCATGAGTAGAAGAAGGATTCCTAAGACCAAGCTTTGTTTGTCTGTCTTATTTTAGGTCTGGTAGATTCAGGAACAGAAGGAGATGCAGCTGGATCAGTGTCTAACGGAGCCAGTGTGCCCACGAGGTCACAGCGCCCCTCTCTTTCCAAGATCATCCTATCGATGGAAGGCAGTCAGAGCAAACGCCATGCTCTAAGCCATCTCCTCCAGGCTCTCCAGGTCCTCTACGCCAGGTGAGCTCGAGAATGCATCGTCTATATAAAATAATTAGAATATATTTGAATGTATATATTACACTCTGTCTGGTGGCGAACTCGGCTGTGCATAGCCATGTCCACAAATTACACCATACTGTTCTATGTTCTATCCTATCATGCTGTATGAAGGACGAAATATTGTGCTGCGAGATCCTTTCCACAGCTCTAATGGGTCGACCACGTGGTCTTTTCTAATACTTAAGGGACTTGTTCATTACAGCCCATGAGGCTTTCCTGGTGGTCCACGTCTTCTATAACATGAGCATTGAGCAACATGGCATGAAGAAGTGCAGTCTGCATTGGCTAATGGTGGCAGAAACCGTGTCATGAATGCTCTTTTTATCCGGAGAGAATTATCTTTTTGTTACACTAGATTGAATTAATAATGATTTGATCAGATTAGTCGGAGGATAAGATTAATTATCTTAGATTAGGTCAAAGCTGATTTGTATTAGATTAGATTAACAATGATTAGAGGCGATTATTAGTATTAATTAGTCACTTCCAGTGCCGGTGTTTGATGTACAATGCATGAACAGTTCTAAGCCTTAATGAGATTAGATTAATTTTCAAATAGATTGAATATTTCGGCAGCTTATGGGATTGTTTCTGTTTTTTATAATGTCTGAGCAGAGATGCTGTGGTTGGTTCTCTCACCTGCCACCACGATTTGCAGCCAGGGGCTGACAGTCCCGACAGCCCCCTCCCATCATCATCCTCATCAACAGTGAACAGTCCATCAAGCCTCTCACCATTGCCGACGCCTCGCAGCAGCATCCCAGCTGTTGCCGAATCAGCTGATGCAGAAGACGTTGCCATAGTGATGATGCCTTCTGTTGATGCGCTGGTTCCGGCAGATGGCGGTGCAGGTGTCCTGCCGAACATGCATCAGCTCGCCATGAAGTCACCAACAGCCAGCTTTGTCTCTGAAACACTGACGTCGACTGAACAGGTTTAACCTCATCTAATCTTATCTCATCTGATCAAATCATTTTCTATCCAAGTAAGGTAAAGTAAGGTACAGAAAAACTGAAGTAATATGTGTAATTGTGTATGTATGGTAATGGTAATTGCAAATTTATATAGCGCCACTTCAAGAGATACTTGTCAGAGGCGCTCCCGACCTAACACAGTTAAACCATGATCGAGTAAAATGGTCTTCAAGTGTTTGCAAAACAGAAACAGAATGTTCTCCACAAAGACACATGACTGCAAAAACTGCTGAAAAACTGTCAACTGTGCAGAGATTGAGATTCATACGTCGAGGTGCTAACATACAACATGTATGTATATATCTCAACTTCTATACAGCACCTTTTAGCACTGATAAGTTACAGTATTGTGATCATATATACAGGTATAGTGAAGTAAGAAAGTATGATAAGGTAAGGTATGGTACAGTAAACTGAGGTGAGTCTTGTCCAATATAATCCTATCCAGTCTATTAACTTCCAAAGCACTGACTGAGCTTTCAAGGAAGTTGTTAAGCTTTGTTATCTGCTTTCAGATCACAAGTGGTGGAGGAGATGGAGAGGGAAGAGGAGCAGAAGGTGAAGGAGGAGGGGATGTGTCTGGAGGAGGAGGAGGAGGAGGCTCTGTGTCGATGATGCTGGATGACTTCACATGTAAGCTGACGGCAGACGATGCCAGAATCCTCGTCGATCTTCTCAAATTGGCCGTTGCCAATCGATCTGGTTCGAGGGCCAAGGAGACTCTAACCCAGCTCCTGGTCACACTTGGAAAATCTTCTTACCAGGTCAGTTCTACCAGGTCAAGTTGTTTTCATCCGAGTTTTACCGGATTGAATTTAAGAGTAGAAATTTAGGTATTATATATTATGTTTTTTGTTTAATATGGTGTTAACTGTTACAGTTGATTAGGAGAAATATTTACAGCTAAACTTAAACTAAACACATCTTTTCAGATCTGCTCGGCTGCCAAATTCCATTGTCTTTTAGAGATTCATGTTAGATGATTAGTACTTGTAATGTTAAAACTAATATGTTTACTTATATTATTTAATTACTTGATTGTGCTCAGAGTAATTAGTTATTCTTATTTTAAGAAGTGCTGTTAGTTTTAAAATGAATAGATGGAAGTGTTTGTTGTGGGCGTGTAAGTAAATGAATGCTGTAGATGTATTGGATGGTTTCTGCTGGTGATGCAGGTTGCTGAGATGCTGTTGGAGATGTGTGTAACGGAACTGGAGGATGTCGCTGAGGATACAGAGACAGTGCGCAACATGGCGCTACCTGTCATCCAGGAGAGTCCGCATCCATACACGGATGATATGTGCATCACTGGCACTGTCCGAATTCCAGGTACAGGGTACCAAGGAGACGCTGCTGCTGCTTGCTTCATTATTGCCACCATCACCATAATTATTACAGTATTCATCATTTTATTATTATTTATTACTATTATTGCCATTAATATTATCATTAATATTACTGTTATTATTTGTAATAATAATTATAATAATAAATAATTTTTTTAATTGTTATTTATGGTTACAGTGGAGACCTGTTTACTTGCGGCCCGTGTACGCAGATCTGTGTAAGAAGTGGTTACATCATGGTCTCATTCATACATACTTAGCACACAAGATACATTAACATGAGGTAGAGGAACTTCCTGCCGAAACATGGGGAAAAGAGTTGCTAGCTTCAGTTGCTTTTAAACGTTGCGGAGGGCAGTACAGTTCCAGAGCAGATCAGCGAGGTTAAGCATGTTCTTGAGACAGTGAATGTGTTGAGCCTCTATTCTTGTTTTCATGTTGTCTTTCTCAGGTGCCGAAGGACTGCGAGTTGAATTCGATCGACAGTGCTCAACGGAGCGAAGACATGATCCACTGACGATCATGGACGGAATGGGTCGCAGCATCTCTGTCCGATCAGGTCAGCAGGGCTGCAATGACTATTACTCATCTCGTTCCTTGCACTCTGCTGATTGGCTAGATCTTTTTGTTCCTAGGACTAGGATTGCCTTGGCTCAACGCCGGGCATTTGCTGTGGTTGGTCCCTCTACTTGGAATGACCTTCCCCCTCACTAAGGGCTAAACTAATGACTAGTTTTTCCTCTTTGGTCTCTCGTTCTTTAAAGACGTTTCTTTTCCCCGGGGTTTTCGCTGAGAGCGCTTCTGAATAGTTATTCTGAGAGAGGCGCTATATAAATCTTTAGATACAATACAATGCAATACATCAGTTACAGATAGGGCTAGGATGAAGACTTCAGATGGGACTAAAATGATGTTTAGGCTGCAATGAGTATTATATCAGTTACAGATAGGGCTAGGATGAAGACTTCAGATGGGATTAAAATGATGTTTAGGCTGCGATGAGTATTACAGATGCAGCTATGACAAGGATTACAGAAAAAGCTACATGATATGGATTACAGGAAATGCTATGATGAGGATCACAGATGAGGCTGTGATGAGGATTCCAGTTAATGGTGTGATGAGGATTACAGTACGATAGGAGTTACTGATGCAGCTACGATTAGGGTCACAGTTGGGGCTATCTGTTAACTGTTCTAGTACACTGAGAAAGCCGTTGCATAGTACATATCGGCTTAATTCACATAGTGACGATAAAGAAGTGTTTTGTGCATACCATAAATGTAGACCAATCCAAACAGTTTTTTCCATGAATGAGTTTCTACTGAAGTAGCACCAGATGGGAGGGTGGGAGTTGAAGAAAGCAAAAACATTAAACATTTTCTCCATGTAATTTTGGACCACTCTAGTGACCACAGTTCTGCCTTGTGCATTGTGATAACGTCTCTATAGATGTTGCTAGATTAGATGACGGAATGGCTGTGAGTTGGCAAAAAGGTTAGGGTTGGTCAGGGTTTAGTTAAGGTCATAATGAGTATGTTTTGATCTACATTTCTTTACATCGCTACCCTGAGCAGTTTAACACTTTAATGATACAATACAATATTCGTTTATTGATGAAACAAGGTTGACACAAACGCAACTCCGTTATAAACAACAAGCTGCATTGGTTTTCCAGTCACTTTTAGTACATTCTCTTCGTTAAAGTGTTAATCATACTGCTGAGAGACACATGTTGATATTCCTGTTTGTGAAAACTAGTGCTATATGAATGATTTTTGCTGTTTAGGGAGGGAGTGGCCGGACTGGTGCCAGGAGCTGCGTCTGACGGGAGATGAGCTCCACTGGAAGTTCACCAGTGATGGATCTGTCAACGGCTGGGGATGGCGCTTCACAGTCTTTCCGATCATGGCTTCGATCGCTCCCCTTGACATGCTCTCTGATCGAACCGTGTTGTCACGACCGTCCGTAGCGACCATCATGTGTCTGCTCGACTTCAAACTTCCAATGGCTAATGATCGAAATATCGTCGCTCGATTGGCTGCTGCATTGGCCGCCTGTGCCCAACTCAGTTCCCTTGGTAATCATTGTATGTGATCTCACTGAAGGGTTTCTATGGTAATTTTATCTAAGGTAGTTCGTAACAATTGCCTAGTATTCCACTTAAAGATTTCCATTACAGCCATTTCTAAGACATTTAGCTTTGCCAAATGGCACACCAAAGTTGAAAGGAAAAGTTACTTACTCATTTATTAAGTTCATGTATTGTGTAATTTAATTGATTTATGATGATGATGATAATAATGTTACTGGATTACAATCAATAGATTACAGCCATTGATTGATGACTTGTCTGTCCTGTTAATGGCACTTATTAGAATTCATTAGATATGACATTTTTTACCATTATGTTTACGGTGTTTTTTGGGCAGGTGCATTTCAGAGGATGTGGGCGTTGAAGAAGCTACGGATGTTGATGAAAGCAAATGCAGATGCCAGCTGCTCTCTTGTCGCTGCCCTCGCCTCTGCAGAGGTCTGTCCATCCATCTGTCTGTCTGCTTGTCTTTCTAATTATTATTTATGAGGAAATAAATACAAGGATTTACCTATTTATGCAGCTGCATTCCTGCCTGTTGTGTCTGTCTGTCTGTCTGCCTGCCTGTCTGTCTGTCTGTCTGTCTGTCTGTCTGTCTGTCTGTCTGTCTGTCTGCATAAGACTTTTCTGCAATTGTCCATTGTGTAGAATCTGTGTTGTAAGCAGTACCAAAATGTCGAGACCAAGATTGCATGTTTGGAGACCAAGACCTAGCATCCAAGACCAAAACCAAAAGCATAAGCCAGTGGTTAACACAAAATTGAAAAACCACTTAATTCAAATGAGATGTTTGTTACATTTACAAATACTAAATCGCACAAAGTTCTGTCCCCAAGTCTTGCCATTCGGGGTCTCATCAAGAATCCACTACAGCCACACAATCTCAGCAGGCACAGTTGTTACCAAGATGCTAAAGAATCATTCCAAAACGGGTGAAAGTCCACAAATTCCTGATCTGCAAGAAACTGCATTAATATAACTAGTCAATAGAACACTGGCAGTCCAAGACTGCCTCCAAGTCATTGTGTTGCTTCCATGAAGAAGCAAACAATGAGGTCCTTTGTGACTTATCACTCTGAGGTTCGTCGCATGACTTTGAAGCCACTACGACCGTCCCTGGACGGCCATTGCTTCCAAGGCCAAGTGCCTCAGCTTCACGGATAGCTGCAGCTGCACCTAAACTAAGCCCACTTTCAGTCTTGAATATTTTAGTCATAAGAAATAATTCATTTCTTTTGACGATAGATTCATTGCTTCCAGACATTAGCTATTGTAATTCTACCAGCATTCACTACCTATTAACAGCAGCAGTGAGGGGAATAGCAGTAGTAGTGGCAGTGGTAGTAGTTGTAATAATGTGATACGGTACTATGAATAATTAAAAATAATAAGTATAGTTTTATTATTCTTTGTAGCCTGAAGGTAGATGTCAACAGTTATTATTATTCTTGTGATTCATTATTTTAATTTTATTGTTGTTTTAACTTTGTCATTGTTGTTATCGTGTGGTTGGTCAGGTAACTGGAGGATGTGGTTTGTCATCTCTCGTCAAGAGTCTTCCAGAAATGTTGCAGAAACAGTTTGAATACGAAGATCCAATTGTTCGCAGCGGAAAACATCTTCTTTACAGCCGCTTTTTCAAGGTCAGTCACTTGTCTGTGCCACAGTTGGTGTGACTTAGATATAGTTGCTCTTACCTAGATGCACTTTATCTGACCTCGATTCAGTTGTCATGACTTAGATGTCATTGATCTGAGCTAGATGCAATTTGCCTGAGGTAGATTTGATTGCCATGCCATCGATGTGATTGACTTGATCTGGATTCCCTTGACCTGACCTGGATTCGATCACTATGACCAGGATTTGATTGACCCGACCCAGATTAAGTTGACCTCGACCTTGATTTGGTGTCCCTGACAGACTTTATGGACACAACCGAGATTCAGTTGCACTACTGATCTAGGTGCAATTGCTTTGCCTGGATGTGCTTGACCAGACTGAGATTTGATTGCTTTGATGGCGTAAATGTGGTTATTGTGTAGGTGCTGGCGGCATTGGCATGTGACCTTGGCCTAGATTCGGTGCTGCATTGTGCAGAAGTCCACAAGTGGGTCTGGTTTCGTCGCTACTGCCTGGCTTCACGTGTTGCGTCGTCCCTTGAGAATCGGACGCCTCTGCCAAACGCCTTTCGAGAGGAAGTCTCGAAGAAGGTCCAGGAGGTCAGTCTGGACAACGAAAGGGTGGATCGAGATTATGAGGATGCATCGATCTTCACAAGGGAACAGGATGAACAACTGCTGCTCTGGCTAAACAGGTACAATTGAGATCTCATCTAATATTCAAGTGCATCGCCCCTTGCTGTAACACAGGATTTGTGTCCCATATTATATTACAGTGTGGGCCACATTAAATGGAAATGGTAATTTAGGACCAAGTACATATCTGTGTATTTGCAGCTCACAGTAGGCTGACGATAGCGATAGAACTCGGCATGGCCATAAGAAACTAGTCTGTGTATGACATGCTCGTCATAGGAATCAGTCGACTAATAAAAGCTGCCAGGAAATTCTATTTAATTTGAAATTGCAATGTGAACACTCTTTTTAATAAATGCAGTTGGATGCTTTTTTTATTCTTTGTTTTGACATTCTGCTTTCAGTCTCCGTGAACTTCTAGCTAGGATTCTAATCATATTTTCAATTGACTATTTTCATATTTTCTAATCTAATCTTGTTTTGCTATTTAGATAAACAGGTGCTGAATTACTGATCATAATGTGGTCCTAGACAGTTGAACTTGGTGAACGTGATGGATTAATGACTCGGTTTGTGTGCTGTAGGCAGCCTGATGACTGGATCCTGTCGTGGGGTGGAAGCGGTCAGATCTGGGTCTGGGGTCACAACCACCGAGGTCAGCTGGGCGGAGTGGAGGGAGCTAAGGTGAAGCTGCCTCAGCCATGTGAACAGCTGGCTGCTCTGCGACCAATTCAACTGATTGGAGGAGAACAGACGCTGTTTGCCATTACAGGAGATGGCAAGGTCAGTCGGTGCATGTTGGCCAACCGCCTTCTCCTCCTTATTTCATAGTGACTCATATACTACCAACTATTGGCATATTTAAGCGATGACTAAGACAATTTCCACTGTCTAACGTACTGACTGTTGGCATATTTATGAAAGTTACTACTGTTTGGTTAAGTCAAGTGATGCTCTTGCATACATTTGCACTGTACTTTTCCGGTTTTTTCATTGTATTGTATTGATCCTTTTGGTTTATGCTTTCTTTTCTTTTCTCTTCAATCACTTTTTGTTTCTTTCTTCATACTATAAATTTCATTAAAATATTAATCATCTGTCCATCTTAGTTTACAATGTGTGTAAGGGTTATTGGTATATGTCCCTTTCTGGATTACCTGTTCTGAGAATCCACCATCATTGTTAGTTACTTGCGCGTTTGTGTTCTTATTATAGTTGATATCTCAGAATAAAATGGATTTAATTGAATTGAATAATTACCTTACTTTATCCTACTGTACCCTACCGTACCCTGCCTACCTTACCCGAATAATTTTTTTACTTCGCATTATGTTGCCTACCTCAATTGCCTAACTTTTACTTAAACTTGGAATCAGATAGTTGAAGTTGTTGAGCAAACACCAATTAGACTGAGTTGGTGTCGGTAGACCTTTGAACCCTGGACCAGACCCTTACAACTTTGCAGGGGGGGGGGTGAGGAGGAGGTAGTCTAAGTGGTACAGATGTGGTTGTAGGTCTATGCGACAGGGTATGGAGCAGGTGGTCGATTGGGCATCGGAGGAACAGACTCTGTTTCAACGCCTACTCTGTTGGAGTCGATTCAGCACGTCTTCATAAAGAAGGTTTCGGTGAATTCCGGTGGAAAACATTGCCTGGCCCTCTCTTCGGAGGGTGAAGTTTATTCGTGGGGAGAAGGAGAGGACGGAAAACTAGGTCATGGAAACAGAAGGTAGAACACGAGTCACTCCCCACATGTCTTATTGGTTGTGTAGACTACTTATTGGGTTTGTTAAGGGCAGGTGGAATAATCCATTCATTCAATCAGTTGCTTATTCATTCATCCATCCATTCATTCATTCATTCATTTGATTCTTCATTCATTTACTCATTCATTCATTTACTCATTCATTCATTTACTCAATCATTCATTTGATTTGAATAATTAATTCATTTGTGCAGGATTTGATTCTCGTCATTCATTCACTCATTCATTTATTCGTTGGCACATTGGTTGATTGATCAGTTGAGTGATTCCATCATGCATTGAGTGATTGAAGTATCAATCAGTCAATTGATCGAGCAATCGGTGGATTCATTTTTTTTATTTTTAGTATTGTGCCACTGGTGTGTAAATTTGTAAACACACACACATGCACGCATGCATGAACGTGCACACACACACGTTATCTATTGATTGATGAATAAGTTGATGGATTGATTTTTTGTAGCGCATGTGATAGACCACGGGTCATTGATTGCCTGAGAGGTAAGGAGGTGATAGACGTGGCAGCAGGAGGTGCTCACAGTGCCTGCATCACCTCGAAGGGTGAGCTGTGGACCTGGGGCAAAGGTCGATATGGACGCCTCGGTCACGGAGATAGTGAAGACCAGACAAGACCCAAGCAAGTAAGTCAGCGCAGACATTTCTTCAGTGATGCTATAAATTGCTCTGTGTAATCTGATGCGATAATAATAATAACAATAGCGACAATTTCGAGGACGCTGTAACACCGCACAGCACTTGCCGTTACAAGGGCGCCTTCACAAGCAGAGCCATTAACTAGTTGCGTCTTTTGTCAACTAGCTTTTTGAATAAACGAATATTTAATTTGATGAGATCTACAGAGAATAATCTGATGAAACTTCAGCTCAGACCTGAACACAGCCAGACAACCAGGAAGGCAGAGAGAATCGCAGAATGTCAGACCAAGAGAGACTGGCAATCCACTGTGTGATTTTAACGGCTCGTTTAGAGGAAGCTCATGCAGTCGACGATCACTCAGCATTGGATTGTGATTCCTAAACAGAAGTTTATTTGAGTCACATTGAAGTTCAATGGTACTGGTTTTAAGTGGGTTATTTTGCTGTGTATGAAGCTGTACCGGTTTCGACAGGTGGCACGGCGTAAGTGTGGTTGGTTGGTTTGTGTCGGTGAAGGCATTGAATGAATCATTTAGAGATGGTGCTATATAAATGTCTTTGGATGGTTTGTGTTTAGGTGGAGGCGTTGAAGGAGTGGCGTGTGGTGGACGTGTCCTGTGGCAGTGGAGATGCGCAGACGATGTGTCTGTCGGATGATGATTCCGTTTGGTCATGGGGAGACGGTGACTATGGGAAGCTAGGCAGAGGAGGAAGCGACGGATGCAAGGTTCCGTTGCGGATCGACGCTCTCCAGGGAATGGGAGTCGTCAAAGTCGACTGCGGCTCACAATTCTCCGTTGCTCTCACCAAGTCAGGCGCCGTCTATACTTGGTCAGCATCAGTCTATCAGGATGGTGATGATGATGATGATGACGTCGATGATGACGATGGCGATGGTGATGGTGATGCTTGTGAGGATGATGATGATGATTATGATGATGATAATAATGATTATGATAATGATAATGATGATGATAATGATGATGATTATGATGATGATGATGATAATGATGATTATTATGATGATAATGACGATGATGATTATGATGATTATGATGATGATGATGGCAGATGATAACTGATTGTCTCGGAGTGGGAGGGTTGATATGATGTCTGTGTTCTGTTGCAGGGGTAAGGGTGACTATCATCGGCTGGGCCATGGGACGGATGACCACGTCAGACGCCCAAGGCGAGTGACTGCTCTTCAGGGCAAGAAGGTCGTCTCCATTGCCTGCGGATCTCTGCACTGTGTCTGCTGCACCGATACAGGTTGTCACATGAAATACGCTTTCTCACATTCATCCTCACAGACCACAGAGTGTCATCTAGCAATGGGATGATTCTTATGTAAAGGGATAACCAGTCCGTTTAATACCCTCTTATGAATGAATGAATCATGAATGAATGATTACAACAATTTGTATGACGCCATAATACGGCCATGCCGTTACAAGGGCGCCTCACAGAACAACTAGCGACATGTTTAACGTTGCCATGTTTCTTTGCCTCTGATAGGTTCCTGAAGAGTGCTGTGAAAATGCTAAGATCAGTCAATCAATAAAGTTTTTTTATTGCAACCAAATTATTAAATAATGACAGAAAATGTAAGAAAATAAAATACATTGGTGATAAAGGGAGGCCCAGAAGGGATGTAGATTCTGCTAGGGAGGGTCACCCAGATAGCAATTCCCCAAGAAGATTTTCCAAGATAGCCAATCAAATAAGATTAAACCAAGTGGTGACTGAGTGCAATGAAGATTCATTCCATAGTTCTATAACATAGTAATACCACAGTTATTTTACAGTTATTTGACTAGTTGTAGTTGATATAAGCTGCACAGAATGTGGAAGAGAGTGAGGTTTGACTGTTTAACAGTTTAGAAAGGTTTCTTTCTGAGACCTGTAAGTTATTTATTTGATTTTGGCACAGGTGAGATTGCTTATGTTTGATCAAACCTGTATGTTTGATTGTGACACAGGTGAGGTGTTTACCTGGGGTGACAATGATGAAGGACAACTTGGTGATGGAACAACCAATGCAATCCAAAAACCACGACTAATCGCATCTCTTCAAGGTACAGTATCTTCCTCTGTTCATAAGACCTTTCCAGTTCTTTGACCTTTCCGATTGACTAACTGCAGGTTGACAGGCTTTCTGGTTGAGCTACTTCCTGGTTGATTGGCTTTCTGATTGACTGGCTTTCCAGGTGATTGGCCTTTTGGCTGACTTGATGCTTTTTGCTCTAAGACCCCAACTAATCTTCACTTGGTTTGTACTTTATAGAAAAGAAGCGAGTAGATTGCATCTGACTGTAAGTAATGATGATGATGATGGTGATGAGTGCTCTGCCCGAAGGCAGGTCCATTGGCTTTTACGCCACCCGGGGATGAGATGAGTGAGGTGGTTTCCCGTTGCCTTCCTCACAGACAATTGTGGGTGAGCAACTTGTCCAAGGTCACTGCGCAGTGGCTTCAGGTAGATTCGAACCGACGACCCTCCGTTCACAAGGCACAGAACATACCTCTACACCACCACGTCACACCTTTGTAATTAATAGTAATTGTCATTTGATTGTACCACTATGTAAAGACAGTGCTTCATTATCATCAGTTGTCCAGATGAGACCAGGAGCAGGAGGTGTATAGATGTTTAATTGTTGTTTTGTTTCTCAGGTAAGAAGATCAACCGTGTGGCCTGTGGATCTGCGCACAGCCTCGCCTGGTCAACAAACAAGCCAATCAATGCCGGTCATCTACCACAAGTCATCCCAATGGAGTACAACCACCTTCAGGTACCCCACCCCTTTGCACCCCCCCCCCAATCACCACTTAACTTAAACACTCCTTCTCTGCCTTATACTAACATACTCTTAAAAGCGACCTGGCTAGAACGCTCATGAAAACAGATTGTGTAGCATCAAAGCACGTTCTTTGTTCATTGATTCGTTCATTGTTGTTAGCCAACAGACTGTTTTGTCTGATGAAAGTCACAGTCTGTCTGGCTTCAGATTCAGACTAGCAAAATCAACAGGGTAGCACAATCCAGACCTGTGTCCAGTGAGTATTGACAACGATTCTGTGGTTGTCTTTTGTTGCACAGCCATTCAGTCCGGTTGTCCTGCGCAACCGTCTCATCCTCCTCCATCACTTCTCGGAGGTCTTCTGTCCGTGCATACCAATGTTCGACTTCGAGCACAGCGACAACGCGGATAACAACAGGCAACGCATCAGTCGACCAGACATTCTGCGCGGTCTGCTCGTCTCCTCAACAAAGGTACTTTCATCTTCATCAGCATTACCAGCATCTTCTCATCTAATTAATGATGACTGACTATCATAATACACTGCACTGAATGGTCAAAATCCAAATATCATCCAGTATGATAATATTCATCATCATCATCAATAACCATGGGCTCAGTGCCTGTAGGTGTCCGATGCCTTCTTCAGTCTTCACAATGTCTCTCCATTCAACTCTGTTGTGATAATATTGCTAAGGGCTAATAATCACTAGCAGCGGTAGTAGCAACAGCAGTAGCATATAATAGTAATAGCAGTGCATCTTTTCTCTTGTCTGTCTCTCTCTGTTTGTCTATCTGTCTGTCTCTCTCTGTCTCTCTCTCTTTCTCTCTCTCTCTCTCTGTGTCTGTCTGTCTGTCTGTCTCTCTCAACTTCACACACTGTACCTTACCCACGGTTAAGTATGACACAGAATTTTTTGGTCTGTTTGAATACCCATATTACTTCCTCAGCATTTCTGTAACCTTCCCAGGATTTCAGATGTTCTTGTTACTTCAGTGGTAATTAATGATTGTTGGAATAATGCACCTGATCAGACAGTCCTCCTAGGCATGATGTGAGGCTACACAGAATTGACTAGCATAGTAAAAGCTGCAAAGCACTTTGTGAGGTCAAAGTGAGGTCAAAGGAATTATAGTCTGTTAAGGTTAATGAATGCAGATGTGCTATAGTGCTGGATCGCTGGCTTTAATGGCTGTGATTGTTGTAGTATATAATGCAAACTGTGTTTTATTGTCAAAAGGAAGCGGCTTTTCGAAAGGTTGTCCAGGCAACAATGGTTCGTGATCGTCAACATGGACCAGTCATAGAGATCAACCGAATTCAGGCGAGTTCTTTCTTTTCAGCATAGTGAGACTCACACACACACACACACATATGCACAGGCACACACAGAGACAGAGAAGGACACACACACACATAGAAAGACCAACACAGGCATAGAGGTAAACACTTAAGAGATTGAGGAGCAGCAAGAAAGTAGATAGGTATTGAGATGTGAATTTGACATATGATGAAGAAGAGGATGCTGTGTAGGTTCAGCTGTTGATGATGTTCAGACTAATCTCTTGTTATTGTTCATTATATAGGTCAAGAGGTCAAAGAGCAAGGGTGGCCTTGCTGGGCCAGACGGCATTAAGTCCGTCTTTGGTCAGCTGTGTAGCAAGATGAGTCTCTTTGGACCAGACTCTCTTATGTTGCCACATCGCGTCTGGAAGGTCAAGTTCATCGGTACGATACATCTCTTTCTATCTCTTCTTGTGACTGTATGTATGTCTTATCTATCTATGTCTCAGTATTTGTCTTCTTATCCGTGTTTGTGTCTCTCTGGTCATCCATAATGACGTCCATATAAATGATCTTCTTTGGATCCCTTCCTCCTCTTTTCTACGTCCCCTTCCTCTTTAACAGTTCTTCGCAATCCAATACAATACAATACTCGTTTATTGAAATTCAAAAGCTGACACAAACGCAACTTCTACAAATGGTTTGGGGCTTCTATGGGAGCAGTATAAACTAAGAAACTAAGTCAGTAGGTGTTCTTATACAGGATGCGGGAAATGTAATTACAATCGTCTTTTCCAGCACAGTACTGAGATCTGGATTGGGCTACCCTGTTGATTTTGCTACTCTATGTTTTAGCAAAGGGACTATTAGATCCGATACACAGTGCAGACTGTCTTTGGTATTTATAGGCACAGGCTGCATGTGTACTGAAATAACCGGGCATCTACATTGGCATAACCACCCTCCCCTTGTCCGTATTTGGCTAACCCTCCCTTTGCCTTTGTGGATGTCCTTAGCAGATGAGACTTCTTTTATTTCTGTGTGCCTTCGATCACTGGTGCTGCTGCTGCTGCAGAAAACGTTTGATAGATGATGCTCTTGGTCTTGCTGCAGATTAAGGCATATTTCCTGCCGTGTGGATGTGTTTCCATGGTGATGCTGTTGTTGCTGATACAGGTGAGAGCGTCGATGACTGTGGTGGTGGATACAGTGAATCCATAGCAGAGATGTGCGATGAGCTGCAGAACGGGAGCATCCACATCCTGATCCAGACTCCGAACGGAAGAGACGAATCCGGTTCCAACAGAGACTGCTTCATCCTGAACGCCAATCTCAAGTCTCCTCTCCACCAGACCATGTTCCGCTTTTTCGGTAGGTTGTTCTCGCCAGTGAATTGCAGTTTCAGAATTTCTGTTGCTTTCAAACGACCATCGATTGATGCCTTGTAACGTAATGTAATGTAATTGAACATCTATATAGCGCCCCTACATGGTATCTACTCAGAGGCGCTCTCTGCAGTAGCCTAGACGATGTTAAATGTCATTACAAACGAATATATTACATCAGTTAGCAAAACAATGCACAGTAAGCTGAAAGAGTCACCAATGGTGGGCCCACACACACACCAACTAACTAACTAACCAACAGATTCCCATCGACAGCTGAAGATGGATGGCATGGATGTTCAGAGTCTCTGGGCCGTGTTGCATCAATAGAGCCTTGTGCATGACAGTAACGGTGCTATAGAAGTGATTAGATTAGATTTGAGCTGGACCTCTTTCATCTCAATTGATTCTGTCCCATTGATGGATTGAGATTTCAGAATGTGGTTATGCTTAGGTTATACCACCAACAATTAAATGTATAGCTGTATATTTAGGCCATGAAGCACAGCTTAGGAATCGTTGAGCTGTAAATTGGTTTGTTTGTTGTTGGGAATTTTTGTGACAATGCTGTTTTGTGTTTGCATTGTCTTAGGAATGTTGCTTGGAATTGCCGTGAGAACAGGAAGTCCATTGAACCTAAACCTCGCTGAACCAGTCTGGAAGCAACTGGCCGGGATGAAGCTCAGTCTGACAGACCTCAATGAAATTGACAAGGACTATGTACCAGGTCAGACTCAGAGATGGACAATTACAAGCTGCCAAATAGATGGATATACAGATAGACAAATACAAGCAGACAGATAAATGAACATACAGACAGACCAGTTGGCAACTATTGAGGCAGACTCTAAACTATTTAACACCATTTTTTCTGTAATTTATAAGTTTTTGAATTAAAATTATAATGCATGTGGATAACAGCTACAATGATAATGACAACAATGATGATGATGATGAAGCCGAGGCAACAATTACTACAATAAGGTGATTGAGAAGTGAGTTAAATGTTGTTGTGTAGGCCTGATGTGCATAAAGGACATGGATGAGGAGGCATTGCGTTCCGCTGATATGCCATTTTCGACGACTAGTGCCACTGGAAATGAGATTCAGCTGAGCACCAAGTATGCACGAATCACGCCAGACAACCGCCACGAATACGTCCATCTGGCTCTGGCCTACAGGTAATGCACACGAACAAACACACATGCAAATACATATGCACACCTATTATGATGGAAGCAGTATGGTATTAGAAAGGACGGGAAATGATACATGGGCTAATGGAAAAGATAGAAATGGAGGAGGTGGAAATTATAGGAAAAGGCAAAGCTGGAAAAAGATGAGGTTGATGAAGAAGAATGAGAAGAAGGCCAATAATCTATAACTGTCGTAAGTGATTTATGTAGTTAAATTTAATTTTTTAATTGCTAACCATTCTGTCCCCTAGTCTTTATGTCCAGAACCACATCCACTCCCGGAAAGTGTCAGAGAAACAGTTTACTTTGTGCCTCTTACTTAATGCCTCACATGGTATATGCCTCTCACCTTATGTCTCGTACCTCCTACTGGTATACATGTATGTCTCATCTCTTACTGTATACCAGTATATCTTACCTCTTACCATATTTCTTTTACCATTTCTCTCACCTCTTGGCATAATTATGTGTCTTATCTTTTACCATATATCTTTTACGTCATGCCATATGTCTTGTACTTTACATCCCTTGTTGTCTGACTCTTGTGTTTTTGTTGGATAGGCTGCATGAATTTGATGACCAGGTACAGTGGGTGAGAGAGGGAATGGCCCGCGTCATTCCAATCCCACTGCTTTCGCTCTTCACCGGACTTGAACTTGAAACCATGGTAACCATCATCATCATCATCATTTTCACTGGAACATCTTCAATTCTAACTGTCCTAGTGTTAGAGCAAAGTTTAGTTCATAGTCGTGATAATAGAAGTGGTGTGGTTGGTGGTATCATAACAATCAGTACAAATAAAAGTAAGAATGATGTTTGTGTGCATGAAGTCAACTTGGCCTAACCATAATTACCTCAGGTACATTTTTTACAAGGTAGCAACATAATTATTCATGTTTTAGCTTATTTACGAATGCCAGTTCGGACTGGATCCACTGTGTTTCTTTTTGTCCATTGACTTGAGAGGTTTTGGACATGGTGCTATAGAAAAGGGGTTGGTGTGTGTGTTTAGGTGTGTGGCAGTCCAGACATTCCCCTGAATCTGTTGAAGTCAGTGGCGACTTACAAGAGCGTCGATCCAACGTCTACTCTGGTCCAGTGGTTCTGGGAAGTGATGGAGGAGTTCAGCAATGCCGAACGTTCACTCTTTCTGCGCTTCGTCTGGGGCAGGACGCGACTTCCGCGAACCATCGCCGACTTCCGTGGAAGAGACTTTGTTCTCCAGGTGAGAACTCTCAAACCATGATTCTCTAATCTAGTCATTCTACTCTCAACCACATTTTCTAACTCAATTTTTTCACTTACAACTCAGTCCACACTCAAGACTTCTGTGGCACTGCTATCATAACACATTAAATTAATTGTCAGTTTGCAGTGAAACTTTGAACTAAGAGGAGAAATTATAAAGTGGAGAAATAAATGAAAGAATGACTAAATATGAGAAGTTAATAAATGAAAACAGTTTTCTTATAAAATCCTTAATTGTTAAAACATGAATTTTGTTAGATTGCCTTAAGACTCGGCTGTTTCCTCAGCACTCCTATGCTGGTAGCACTGCTGGGTATTTTATGCAGTAAAGAGGTTCATAATATTTATATCTATCTGAGCACTGCTATCATAACACATTTATATAGCACCTTGGAAGGGCCTCTTACAGCGCTGCTGATAGCTGTCTGTATCTTTGTGATGTGTTTGCATTGTAGGTCCTGGACAAGTACAATCCTCCAGACGACTTCCTTCCGGAGAGCTACACGTGTTTCTTTTTGCTAAAGATGCCGCGCTATTCCTCGAAAGAAGTCCTGCGCCAAAAGCTCAAGTACGCCATCCACTTCTGCAAGTCAATTGACACCGATGACTACGCGCGCATTGCTCTGACGGCCTACACAGGGACCATCGACGGCCCAGCAGGAGGAGGGGGACATGTATTTGGAGGGGGCGAGTCAACGGACGACCAGAGCGACATCAGTGACAATGCTTCGAATTCTGAGGGAGAGATCATCACATCTGATGAATAACCGACATCACTACTACCATCATCATAATCCGCCATCATCAGCATCAGCCGCCATCTTTGTCTTTTGACTGTTATCACTTCATTCATGACTCTTATTGTCCGTTGTTGCTACCAGTAGTAAACTATTTTTTTTATCCTGAGGTACAATTGTACATGCAATCCCACAAGAGGATATGCACCTTGGGGAAGAACTTTTATTATTATTATTATTATCGTTATCATTATCATTGTTAGTATTATTATTATTGTTATTATTGACTGTTATCATTATCTTTTGTTATAAGTACACTCTTTGTTTTAAGTTAGTATTATGAATCTTTCTAAATGTTGTGGTCAGTGTGCCTAGTGTACTTTCTGAGTTGCGCTGTGCTCTTCTTAAATTTTATTATTACTGTAATAAATTTTATTATTACTGTCATGATAATAGTTATTTTTTATTACTTAATATAGCTGTTTTGATATAGAAGAAGATATGTTGATAATAGACTGAGATGTATGGTTAGTCTTTGGTCTGAGGAACAAATGAATAAAGCTGCTTACAGGTGGTTGCTTTCTCTGTGTGTTGCCTTTTATTTAAACTCTCAAAGGTCCTGAAACATGGCCTATTATGACCAATGCCAGAGGAAAGCCGTAGTGAAAACCATCGGTCCGTGGTCAGAGCACAACCCCTTCCCCCCTTCTCTGCCACGAGAAATAGGCCGAGTTGTTGAAACCTTCTATAAAGAGAGCACAACACAACATCCCTCCCTCCCTCCCTCCCTCCCTCTGCACTTCAATGAAATGAGTCATTATACTGTACCGTTATAATGTTCCTAACGGTCTTCAAAGTTCTTTTAATTCTGTCTGTCTGTCTGTCTGTGTCTGTCTGTCGGGATCTCTCTCTCTCTCTCTCTCTCTCTCTCTGTCTCTGTCTGTCTGTCTGTCTGTCTGTCTGTCTGTCTGTCTGTCTGTCTGTCTGTCTGTCTCTCTCTCTCTCTCTCTCTCTCTCTCTCTCTCTCTCTCTCTCTCTCTCTCTCTCTCTCTCCTCTCCATTGTGCGTCTGCAGGCTATTCGAGTATGTTTTGTGTAGCCTATTTACATATACATGCAAACTTTCAGCCAAGCAGAAACATTGACGATTGGGACCCTCGAGCAACACCCGCATCACGTTTTATATGTATACATATCACATATCTGTACGTATATGTATACAGAATTTTTATATTTGATTTGTTCCAAGTGGTTGGTTAATTGCCAGAGCGTAAGTGGCCGATGGATATATAGTTTGTTGGCTCGTGGTGTACACCAGGTGTACGAGGTCCGCCGTCGTTTGCCTGTATTGACATAATTATATGCAGCGTAGGCCTAGGCATGGCTTCAACACACCGAGCCTCGCTTTTATACAAGTAGTGCGTAGATCGGTATGCGGCATTTAGAACTGTGTACAGAGTTGTAGACGCTTGTGTCGTGCGTGTCTTTATGCAGAGAAAAGCAGAGACTTGTTCTAGTTTATCTGGAAAAGATGATAATTTTCGTGACAACGTGATTTCCGCGGCTGGATTCAGTCGAGTTGAGCATCACCGAAGTTTCAGTTGACTTTTTATAGGCCCTATAACGCCGCCTCGTCAGTCATGACTTTCTATGCTTCCTCGTCGGTGGAATACGAGCAACTGATGCAAGGAGGGTCATCGAGTGCAGAGGATGAGGAGGACGTCCTTTACACGAGACGACGTCCAGCGCACGCCCCTACACACAATAACTACTGCAAGAAGAGTAACAAGAAGCGCAGACCGCTTCTCGTCAAACGACGACAATCGCCGTCGCGAGGTGGCGTCCGGCTGTCACGTGACGGACTTGATTCTTCGGTCTGTAGTCACTGCACTTCCTCGTGCACTCCTGACACTGTCTGCACTTGCTGCGTTGGATCAAGCGGCCTATGTGGATGGGCGAAGTGTGTTCCAACCGCTTCCGATGTTATCTTCTTCCTGCTCTTGGTTGCATTTCCGGTCCATTTCGTGGACCTGGTCATCACCGGGATCACCCCCTCCAACTCTTCTTCAGTGGACCAATGTTTCCTCGTCTTTGTCTGTTTCTACCCGGCCGCCATCTTGTCCGCCATCTTGTCTCCGATCTCCGTCTCTCTGATCGGCTTCCGGTGTACCGTCGTTTTCGCATGCGCTGGGGTAGCTATCTTCACCCTGGCCAAATGCCTTTCCGTCTACTCCGACGTCCTCATGCCAATCTCCTCCGTCATCAACGGTCTGACCTTCGGCGCAGCGCTGGCAGCCTTCCGCAGTCGATCGACGGTTGCCACGGAAACGAGCTCCAAGGCAACGATTAACGCGGAGACGACGACGACGGATGTCTCCAAGGCAACAACGGTTGCTGTGGAAACGGCGTCGGAGTTATCGTCGCGTTGTGGGCGGATCCTGTGGAGCTGTGCCTCCCTCTACGTCTGTCTTAACGGAGCATCGAGCGCCGCTTCCGCCATCTTCTGGCTGGCTCTGTTTGTCCCACGCATCAACCGCCCCAAGATGGCGGCGTCATCGTCGACGTCATCACCGGCGACCTTTGACGTCTCCGAATCACGTGACAACATGACGTATCCTGGGCTCAAATGGACGGAAGAGGTTGAAGCGACATGTGGAAGTGGATTTCGCCCGTCGCTAGGCATCGAGCTTCGACCGGAAGCGGGCGGTTACCATAACGACCCCGAGGCTTTGGTGTATCGAAGGCAGGCGTTGATCGGTTGCTTTCTGATGTGCTCGCTAGGAGCGCTTCTTCTGTCGCTGGCTGTTCTCGGGGGTCGTAGGTCAAGGCCGTTGGAGGCAGAAGAAAGGTCAACGAAGTTCTTCGGTAGACTGTGTCGAAGCATCGATAGGAATCACTGCCTTGTGCTCTTGGAATCAGTCTTCCTCGGATCACAACAACTGTTCGTGTACTTTCTCTACTTACAGGTATAATACGCCTATTATATATATATATATATATATATATATATATATATATATATTAATAATATAGTGAAATGAACGCTTATCCGTCTGTCTTCAAGCGTCACTTCTCACTGCCTCATTCGCCAGAGACAATCTGGCTTAAGCCTATTTCATTCAACGTCATCGCAATAACCAATAGCAAACGTTGTCATAGCAACGCGCGATTATGCACAATGATAATTAATAATATTAACATGCTACGCGAAGCGGCCGCGTAGCGGCCAGCCACTCGCACAGCGGACGCATAGCGACCCACAGACACGCGCAGAGGAGGGGAGGGGAGGGAAGGTTGGGAGGGTCGGGAGCGGAGGGGAGTAGGATGGACATGGAGGAGATAGGATGGGAAGGGACTCAAGGGAGTTATGGGAGGGGTCGTAGGGAAGGGACTTGGGAATGCGAGGGGAGTGAAAAACACATTTCAAAATTATTTTTAACCGTCCTAGGACGGGCAAACATCTAGTGTATATGTATATATTTAATTCGTAATCGTAATCGAATATTTATATAGCGCCACTCAAGATCAGAGTCTCCCGACCCGGGCCAGTGTCTTCACTGCAGTAAAGAGAGAGGTTTTCAGGCGCAGGCTGAATTGGTCAAGAGAACTAGAAAAGTCTTTAAAAGTTTGCGCCCTCTGAAAATTCAGCGCCATGTATATAGGCAATCATTGCCTAGATTACCTATAGACCTTTAACCGGCCATAGAGATCCTTCACTAACACTGCGCGTTTGAACGGGAACCACACCACTTACTGTCCTTGTAAATTATTACCACTCTAGCTCGAGATTCGTACATGTGAAATACGACAGCTTTCTTGTACACAATCGCCGTGACGTACTCTTTGACCAAATGAGCTAAGAGAGGATTAACAATTTGTCACTGATTCGTGAATCTTGTCCGTGTTTGAAGGCGTTTCCTGGCTGCTATCTGGACCAAACGAATTCCATTCTCGTCGGATTCACAATGGCGTCCGTGGGTCTCGTCATGTCATATCCGGTTGCCATTGTTCTCTGGAGGTTCATCGGACGCGTCAAGCTCCTGCTTACGTCATTTGCCTTTATGGCGTCACTGATTATCGTGATACTGTATTCCGGGTTGATGTCACGTGCTTGGGCGATCTACTGCGTCGCCTGTCTGTGGAGTGTCTGCGATTGTTGCCTTCACATTGGCATCACCGGTAAGTGGTATAATTACAATCAATTGATCAGTCAGTCAATCAATCGATCAGTATATCTATCAATGAATCAGTCAATCAAGAAATTACGAAACCATGTATCAATCCAAGTAGTCGATAATCAATAGGGTTACATACAGTACAGACTATGCTATACTGTACAGTCTGTACTGTACAGTATTAATAGTACAGTAGGCCTACAACAGTATTTTAATATTGCCCTCCTTCCAAAGTTCAGAAGTGCAAAGTGCACACGACCAGAAAGAACATCGATGACGCAGAGCAATTAGGCCTATTGTGAGCGAAGAACTTGAAGGTCCCTACTCTCCACACAGTAACTGCCTTGGGCGAGACTCGAACCCGTAGGCCTTCGCTCCGCGTTGCAGGCCAATCGCTCTAACCAATTGGCCACCGTGCCACCCAATGCATCATCAATTGGTTATAGGGATTAGGGATGGGCCGATTATCGGTTCGGTAATCGGTTCGGGCCGGATTTTGCACTATTCGGTATTATCCCGAATCGGTGATCCCAGGCCTTAATATCCGAATAACAAAAAGTAATATTCTCGACCAAAACAATTTTTTCTTTCATTAATAAAGAAATAGTAACCTGTTTTTGCGACCTCCTGCGGTAATCTTTAATTCATTGAAAGTAAATAATAAAATTGTTACTCGACGAGTCAACAAAATGGCGGACGGTCAGGCTTTTTTCTTATGCCACGCGGTTTCAAACTTTCAAATGTTAATTTCTTTTAAATAGTTCAGTGCATAAACTCTCGTTGGAATTACACCTCGCGAGAATATAGGCTACAAGATTTTGTTTTCATTTCTGTTTTATTAACTACTAGCAGTTTTTACCCGGCGTTCGCACGGGTTTTCCTCAGCGCCCGTGTATTTGAATTTAACGATGTGCACATTTTTCGTGTATCCCTCTGGCGAATTTACGCGCTGGCTTGAAATTGTTTAATTGTAGGCCTAACTCTACGCGATATATACTCCTGCATAGCTAGATTTCAATGGCATTGAAACAGACTATGACCACATCGAAACTTAAAATGTCCAAATATCGGAATTTAAAGTAAATTTTGAGTTGAAATAAAGTTGGGTTGAGATCTATAGAAATTCAAATGAAAACGTTCGTTAAAAATTTCGTATTCCCTAAAGTTTTGCATTGGCGAATTTTTAAGTCCGATGACCTATAAATTCAGCCGTGGGCGTGACCACTTCTGATTTGAAATCAACGGTCATCGTGATTGGTTGCGAATCAGAGCGTTGACCTAGATCCTCGGCGTGACGTAAGATTGCATATTAATTTAAGCCTTCGTGACGTGAACAAATGTCCATACTATTGGCGGTATTAAGATAGCCTCGTTTAAAAAGTTGTAAATGTAAAATGTCCATATATCGGCGTTTAAATAAAATTGCGAGCTGAAAATAGTCGCGTTGACCATGACGTGGCGTAATAATGTTTTGTAAAATTTTGTAAATCGCTAAAGCGTTCCGTTTCGGAGCCTTTAGCGAGACGGACAAACATACGGAAGGACAGAAAAAAGAGACTTTGGATTATATATATAGATTCGGATCGGAATCGGCGAAAATAGCAGGCCAACTATCCGGAATCGGAAATCGGTAAAAAATGCCAATTGGCTCATCCTAATAGGGATCAATATGTCAGTCACTGATGCTTCTGCTGCTGCTACTACTACTACTACTACTACTATCGTCGTCGTCGTCATCATCATCATCATCATCATCGTGGTCGTCGTCATCATCATCGAACAGGTGTCTCTTAAATTCTCAGGTGGCCGGAGGTGTTTTCAACCTGTCAATGATTTACTAATTTCAATCATTTCAATTCTGCTTGGAAATTAAGGAGAGGGAAGATAGGCCTAGGCCTAATGGAGATAGGTTAGGGAGAACATACCGCACGCGCAGGAAGAAGAGCAGAAAATGAAGGAAGAAGCATAGGCCTAGATCGAAGAATGGTTGGAAGGATTCAAAGGAGGGTAAATAAATAAATGTGGTTTAGTCGGCGTCTAATAATTATATAGATATGTCACATATGTGTGGATGTGTTTATGTTGATAGCATTCATAGGAGTGGAATTAGTGGATAACCAGCTGTATTCTCCTGATCATTCAGTTGAATCTTTCTGGTCCGTCTTTACGGCTGGTCATCTGTGTGGTCAGTTCATCATCTTCCTCATCGCTGGTCGGTCGCTGACCATCGCTGCTTACGCTCTGCTTGGACTCACGGCCGCGGCCGCCTGCTGCCACCTAGCCATCGAAATCTCCATTAGACTAGCGGAAACGGAAACGAGAGAAAGACGCCGGAAAACGATCACGATCCAAATGAACGAAACAGACGAAGTCACGTGGTTGCCGTTGTCCAATCCGACGCAGCGAACTTTTGAAGATGACGTCATCTTTAAGTTTGATGACAACAGCGATTCAATGGCTGAATGAATTTCCATGAATTCTTATTCTTCCATCCGTCTTTCGATCTGTCCATGCATCCAATCAACATTCATTCATTCATCCATTCATTCAAAGCAATATACGGCTAGATAATAGGCCTACATCGTTTTAATGTTGTTGTTATCGCTTGTAACTATATTTACGAAATGAGTAAATAAACAATTATAAGATCTGTGTTAATAATATTATACGAAAATAAGGCGAACAGTTTTTAAGTTGTATCTTTGACACTCTCAAATGCGAAAAATTCATTTCGAGGAAGCTTTGTGTGGCACTGAGAAATCTCGCAGATTTATATTACATTACATTTGAGTGGGAATATTCAGAACCAGACTTCAACCAGTGGGGAGTTTTTTCTGCGCTTTGCTCGCGAGCGTTTTATCAACGGTTCGACTGACAATTTAATGCCACGGGTGCTCGGGTGCTGGATCATATCGCTTCTCACTCGCGGTCAACTGCGCACGGCTTTCTGTCACTAGACAGTCGCTTATGTCGACTATCATCTGGGATGGGGGCTGTTGCCACGGTGGGCCAAATTGCGGTTTGTGTAGCCTACACTCCTCGGTTACTCGGACCATTTAGCCACGGCACAGCTCCACGGTGCTTCATATTCACCGTCAATATGTTCTGGTTTGCATTTCTCTTATTGAATGCGACTATAGCAATTTGTCGGGATTTCCAGGGCAGGACTTCGGCTTGAGGTGGATTCGAACCCGCAACCCTCCGGCTGCAAGGCACCGAACAATCCTCTACACCACCGCGCCCCACAGTGTCAGCATTCATTTCTTTTGAAGCACAGATGTAGCTGTCTTTTCTGGCAGTATGTATGTATGTAAGCCTATGTATGAGCACTTGTTATAGCGCCCCTTTCCGTTTATATTCAGAGGCGCTCCCGACTACAGCGCGGACACTGAATCGGAGTTTCACGCCGAAGCGCATGAGCAATTGCGAGTGAAGGACTTGCCCAGGGGTCCCTACGCGGCGGCTTGAGGTGGATTCGAACCCGCAACCCTCCGGCTGCAAGGCACCGAACATACCTCTACACCACCGCGCCCCACAGTGTCAGTGCTTTTCCATTTATTGCTGACTTGTCTCTCGTGGTGCGAGGCAAGTAGGTGAGGAGGGAAACGGTGACGTTGGCAGTAGGCCCTAGATGAACAGCAATGAATGATGATGTTGGTGACATACTTCGGTTGGATATGGGTCAAACGTTTGGTGTGCAATCAACTCGAGTCTCGAGCAGGTTGTGAGCCCATGGATTTAAAGAAGGAAGGATTTTCTTTTAAAATCGACAGTGTAAACTTGCTTCTATTAATTATTCACCTGCTCTTCTCCGTGTTTATGCTTCATGCATATCGTCTCTTTATGTTCTCTTGTGTTGAACTTTACTTTTGAAGTCGGCTTTGCTTCATTGCTGGCCCTACCTAAGTTGACTTTCGATTAGGATTTTTCAGAGTTTGATTTGCTGAAACCTTCTTCAACTTTAAATTACCATTAGGCCTATATCGAAACAAATGGAAAAGTTAAGTCTGAATAAATAAGCTAATGTTCAATTCTGCGTTTTAAAGTGTTCTCTTGTAAAAGCATAAAGCAGAAGAATCCGAATTTAAAATACCTCGCGTAACGTCACTTCACATCTTGAGTTTGAAGTTGGCGCTGCTTTCCTGTTGGTCAAACTAAGGTTGACTTTCAGTTTCAATTTTTCATATTTTTATTTGCTGAAAACTCCCTCAACTTTAAATTACCATTAGATCGCAACCAAATAAAAAAGTTAAGGCTGAATATACAAGCCCTATGTTCAGAGTTGTGTTTTAAAGTGTGCTCTTATAAAGTATAAAGCAGAAGTATCATACTTCGTATCTGTTGTTCAGACCAAGGAGTAGAGGTTCCTTATTATCTATGGGGAGATGCTAGCCTAGCTCACAGAGGGTGAGTCTTAAGCATTAAAATGATAACTCAATTATAAGTTTCAAATATATTTTATAAAATGAACAATTATCTTCAATTAATAAAGATCGTTACATTCACTTGCTATGTATTAATATTTAGTTATTAAGTTTATCTCTACACCGTTCTTATCTTATTATAAAGTATTCCCAACTTATCCTAGAATCTAAGTAATGAGATATGAAATGATGAGCGAGTCCCTATTCGATGTTTACCAGTGATGTTCCGACTTCCGCTGATGAATTTCACTATGTCATGGGATTATATACTCCAACTATTTCTATACTAACT
>JACEVL010000228.1:1247500-1341827 GCA_020284085.1 Aporrectodea caliginosa | reverse complement strand
AAAAAAAAAAACCCCAAAAAGCTGATAACATCTCAATAAGATGTACAAAACCTGGAATAAGGATAGAACGAGTCAAGAATCAAGAGCAGTGACATAAGGGAAATGAGCAAAACTCATAAAAACGTCAGATTACTTAGAAGTCTTCAGAAACTTTACTACAACTTCAAAGCAGCCTATCATTGCCAAACCCCTCAATGACAAAAATGTCTTCAAACTTTCCACCATACAAGACCTCAACCTTGATAAAATGGACTCCACCTTTCTCAACTTCTGCATGGACTGTTGTTTCAACAAATCTCTTGCAGCAACTTTAGCAACATGCAAACAGTGTTGAAAACTTTGTTGGATAATTAGTCCTACCTTTAAATTTTACCCTGTCAAAATATCCTGGCATTTCTTCTTTGAAAAACCCACTGGCTCGGTTGGCTTTGATGGTTTCATTGACCATATGAGCCCAAGTGAGAATGGCATCATGCAACAGCCCTGCGTAGATGTTTGTTTCTGGCTGCAAACAAGTCACCACACACTTTGATCAAGTCCAGGGTGTCTGCACGGTTAAGTTGGAGCCAGACTTTCACTTACCGGTATTCATTATCTTTCCTCCCAACACTAGTAGTAGCAGCAGCAGCAGTAGTAGCAGCAGTAGTAGCAGCAGTAGCAGTAGTTGCGCTTAACAACGATGTATCACAACACAGATGACTAGCATTGCCCTCCTCCTTTATCCAGGCTTGCGACTGGCACCACCCAAATACGACAGCACCACTTTAGCTAGACCAATTAAAATGCATCAAGAATGTTCACCTTTGGGTCAAATGTCAAAGGCAAAGACCTATCTGGCCGGCACTGGCCTCACACTGCTCAGTGTTAACCATGGTCTTTTTCCCTTCTGTGTGGTAGATGTTGACCGAGTCAACAGGTACTTAGTCAACACATCAGGAAACTACAGTAAAAATTAAGGCTTTGTTCCAGAAAGAAGGCCTCAAATCTTTTCCTTTAATGAGAGCCAGAATAGCAGCTCTAAAAGAAGCCATATGTACATTGTACAGTGCTCAATGCAGCATTTCAAAGGCAAAACTTTAAAACTTACAGAATATTCTAAATTCCTTTTTTCCTTTTACAAGAGCACGGAGACAAAATTAATACAGTTAATAATAATACTCTTTTTAACAATTAAGGGCTGTCCATAAAGTACGTCACGCTCCAGGGGGGAGGGGGTTTAAGAAAGTGTGACAGTTTGTGACAGGGGAGGGGTCAGGCCATGTGTGACGTCACACATTTATTTTTATTTATTTTTTATTTATAATTTATTTTTTATTTTTTTAGTAGAATTTCATAGCTTCAAAAATAATTTTCAAAAATTTCTGAAACATTTTAATTAGTTTTATGTCAAAATAGCATAACATGCATATCTCCTGAATGTGTTTTCACGATTCCTCTCGCTAGGAGCGCTAGTAATAATGCTGTTGCGAAGCCTTGTTTATGTATTAGCCTTGCTTTCGGAAGTATTATTATTTCTATGTTGAAAAGTGTGACGTACTTTAGGGGGGGGGGTCCGAGTTTTGTGACAGCACTGTGACAAAAGGGGTAAAAATGGTCAAAAATAGCATGACGTACTTTATGGACGGCCTAAGTAAGGGTTTTCTGAACAGCAGTATGGTTCAGTTAAAGTTGTATTATCTGCCATTGGGAACAACACAGAGTTATGACGCTATATAACTTTCTTGAAACAAGGATATAAATATAAATGCCCAGTTCTATCAACTGACCTGTTTCTGCAAGCCCCAGGTTTGTTATATTTACTGCAATGTGTCATTTCAAAGCTACTCGCCCTGGCAACATGGCAGCAAATAGAAACTGTAACCTTGGGTCACTTAAGATAAAGATCAGATCAACATGCACCTCTCTTTCACCATATTTGTCTCGATCTTTATTATATTCGTTCGTGAAAGTTGATTCAAATTTCTTCCAATCATCTTCTGGTCGTCTGACATTAATCGAGATGAGGTAACCCTGAACAGTTCGTACATCACTTTTCCGATCTGGCCAAAATGAAGCGTCACTATCTGTCACACAGAAATGATAAAACACATAAAAATGCTTTCCAGTAATTTGACCATTTAGAATGTCTTCCATAGCTCTGAGATATTGGGTAGATAAGCACTGCCTTTTATGAGGCCTTGCAAAAATCTTGCCATTAACTCCATGCCTAATTATTAGCTGATGAAATGTTCAAGTTTGCCAAGTATTCATTATGTAACAACTGTAGACACGCTTCTTACACTCAACTGCCTTTGTCATCAAACATTGAATATAAACTAGTAATTTATTTTCTCAGTTTCTTTTTGTCATATGATGACACAAAACAGCAAGCTGCACAGTAGTCGGGAACCGAATTCCATGAATTCTGTAACTACACTGTGTCCACGATAAAGTAGACCCCTAGACTTTGTTAAATATCTTGGTCAATTGTACTACTATAGGTACTAAATTTGGTGCACATGAACTTCAGTCTATTCTATCTAAACCCTGCAAATTTTATTACAATTGATGCAACGGTTATGATGATATACCCTTATGAAATTGGGTGGTTCAGGAACCAAGTTACCAACACGTAAAACGCATAGAATTACGTCATTTTTCTGGCTACCGCAGGGATAGGCTGTTGTTTATAAGCGTCATTTTCGGAAACAATTACACTACGAGACCTGTTTTACGTAACAGTAACAGTAGTTGGTTGTAAAGAAATGGTTTTCAGTGCAGAGGACAAGATTTTAATCAAGGAGTTGAGAGAGACGAAGGGGTATGGCGTAGGAGACTCATTACAGAATTTCCAATGAAAAATTGGTCCCTAGCTGGTGTCAGCAAGCTGTTAAAAAAGATTGCCACAACCGGATCAGTTGCAAGGAAACCACGAGACGCAAACAAAACCATGGACGCAAACAAATATCAATGCTGTCGGAGAACTGGTGCTGAGTCAGGATGATCAGCCGCGCACGCATCTGTCGATGCGTTTTACGTGTTGGTAACTTGGTTCCTGAACCACCCAATTTCATAAGGGTATATCATCGTAACCGTTGCATCAATTGTAATAAAATTTGCAGGGTTTAGATAGAATAGACTGAAGTTCATGTGCACCAAATTTAGTACCTATAGTAGTACAATTGACCAAGATATTTAACAAAGTCTAGGGGTCTACTTTATCGTGGACACAGTATCACAACACTTTTATTCTTGGTCAGTGTTCAGTTCTGCACTTGACAAGCCTCGATGCATAACTGAGTGATGGGCACAAAAGTACTTTGAAAATAGATTTCTATTTTTTCAAAATAGAAAATACTATTTTATTTTGTATCTTCCAAATACTTTTGAAAAGTATTTTGTAAAAGTATTTTAAAAATAGTTTTAAAAGTATTTTGGAGAAATTAAAATACTTTTTCAAAATACTTTTCCAAAATACTTTTCTAAGGTACTTTTACAAAATAAATATTATAAACCTTAGAACTGCCAAAATTATTTTTTAATGTTATAAGGCTTGAGAACTCGACTAGAATTTTGACGTTTTGAAAATTTATACCGTAATCTTCTATATAGTTGCACCAACTACTTGTGAGTCTTGTATCAGGATATATATCATGGTTGTGTGCTTGGTCCTCTGTTGTTTGCATTATACACCACACCACTAGGAACATTGCTGGATAATCATTTGCTGAGATATCATTTCTATGCTGATACTCAAATCTACATTTCATTTGACAATCTGTCATGTGACTTATCTGTGCAGCTGTTGTCTGCTGTCTTTGATGAGGCACAGTCTAGGATGGCGGCCGATAAACTCTTCCTTAACCCATCAAAGACTGAACACTGACCAATCACGATTCTTAAAATCAGTTCTAATTTCCCTGACTATCATTAATATGATTCATTATTCAACAAGGTCGTCTGATTATCATTGCCTGGTCATACCTAAATCGAGAACTGTTCTTGGGCGAACGAGCTGTTTTGGTGGCTGGACTTACTTTTGGAACTCTCTCTGTGGGCTCTGCTCGGTCACAATTGAGTCATTTCGTTCTTAACTTAAAACTTCTATCCCTAAAATTGCTTATCCATCATAATTATGATGCCTCTCTGTCTAGAGGACTGATCTTCTGGATATTGACCTGATGACATTTTGGCTATAGTGCTCCATTGATTGATGCCTTGTGCATTAGGCACCAGTAACAGAAGTTACTAATGACAATTCTATCAATGCTTCAAGTCATTAGAAACTATATATTGATCGCTGTTAAGTACACTAATGCAATGTAAATATACACAATAGCAAATAACAATAAAAGCTCACAATGTTGATTTCTCAAAAGTATTTTGAAAAACTATTTTCAAAAGTATTTTCAAAATACTATTTTATTTTGTATTTTCAAAATACTTTTGAAAAGTATTTTATCTTGTATTTTCAAAATACTTTTGAAAAGTATTTTGCCCATCACTGATTATTAACTGAACTGAACAGTCAACAGACCTCTGGAGGCTCTGGTGTACTGTGAAAAATCCCTATGTACCAGTTAGTGCCTTCATTAGAGTTAAGGTAAATCTCCCACCTAATGAATATCCATATCCTATAAATGCTCGGCCCTTTGCTATATTGAGATCCAAGACAGCCATAAGACAGGCAAGCACTTCAACATCATTCATCAAGAAGACAAAAACTGCAAAACAAACAAACACTGATCAACTTCTGGATACAGGAGTTACATCGCTTCTTATTAAAGCTATTTATGTTCTGAATTATTAGACATTTTAAATTACTGGGAGTTAAATCGGCCAAACTGGAACCCTTGAGTTATTTTCAAATTATTGGTGCCTTTAATTAAATTAACAAAGTTAATCTTCATGAAGTCGTTACAGCAGCAAATTTAATTCTTAAAACGGTGCAGGATTTTCCTCCTCACTTTTCCCACATAGTTCAATATATGATTTTAACTTCTGTGCCCACAAGATTACTTAAAGTATTTCATCAAACCTTGCATCTGTTGTGTGTGCCCAGAGTACTGTCACTTTCCCAGATACAAACCCAATAAAATAAGAACTTACTTTCTCGAGGTACAATGCCATGCTATATATGGTGAATTTGTGTCTCTACCACCTTGGTTTTTCATGAATTCAAGTGTGTGAGCATTTTTTATGCTTAAGCCTACACATATCTGCCTGTGGATCTTATATCAAAAACCAGCTCATCCAATCTAATTTAATCTTTTATACTGGCATTATCATAAAAATTTTTGACATTTTTGCTGCTTATAAAAAATAGTATATTTCCCATTCTTTTATGCTTCATACGGGGATGTGCTCGATAGCATAGTGGTTACTGGTTAGCGAGCTGGACTATCAGTTGAGATCCTGGGGGTTCAAATCCCGCCAGGGCAGTAATTGGTTAGAGATTTCTGCTCCACCTGCGCCACTAGCCATCTCAGCTATAATGAGTACCTGGTACACTGACTGTACAGTTGTCGGTGGGAAGATGAGATCTCTCATTGTGGGAAAGGATTGGCCACCCACCTTCACATGCTGAGGCTAAGAAAACAAAGTTGCCAAACTTCATACCTTTGGCTGCCTCAGAGCTAGCTTAAGGGACTGCTCTTCTTCTTATGCTTTGTAGTACTGCAAGTTCCATACAAGAGAGGCAGTGCCAAGAGATCACTTCATTCAGATACAGACTTCAGTACTTAAGGACTTCATTCATTCGGGAATTTACATAGTGCCCTTTCAAGGAAACCACTGAGGCACTCACAACTCCAACGTGCCCAAAAAGAACAGTTTTAAGTTTAGTGAAGAAATCCTCAAAAGGAGTTTGACTAATATATTCAAACACATACATATGTGCACACATACATACATTCATTCCAAAAGTTTATAGTGCCCCATCAAGGTGCCTACACACATACATACATATATACATAGTGTTCACCTACTTAAGTAAGGTGGCTTTGAATCAGTCAGAGCCGTTAAAGCTTTCTTAGCTTCAATATAAGTCTTTGACTCTCTCGATAAAGAGCCTTCTATTCGCTCTCCTGGTACTGTGTAATTTGCATCAGAAGATATGTTATTGTTATCAAACTCTTTCCTCAGAGCAGATGAGAAGCCAAGCCAATCTGGCCCAGATGCTACAATGATGGCAATGCGTTGCCACTTATAATTCCTGGCCAACTTGACCGTGACATCGATGAGTGTTTTCCAAGATCCCACAACACGAGCAAATGCTGGAAAGCCATCGCCTTCTTCATTGCTAGACAGGACTTCAGAGTTGCAGCCAATAGAAACAACAGTCACCCAGAGAGATCCATAGAAGGAAGCAATTGGCCGACATGCTCCATTGCACGTCATACCGATTACAGATGTCACATACTGTGGTCCTTCATCCAGACTGATCAACTGAATAGCAATAAAAATAAAACTGGCATTGATTTCCACAAGGAGAGATAAATGGCAGTTATTAATTAAGTACGTAAAAACAGCCATCACTAGTGTTCCCTCTAGGCAGAAAATTCACTGTGCAGGTTTGTGACCTACCTGCACAAAGATAATGTTTTTATACGACTTTATTAGCTTTCGTACTGTCGTACCCGACTTCGCTCGGGTTTTGTTCCCAGGCATGATATTTCAAGGCTTCATGATGAATGATGAATCCGCTTGATTTGTATATTTAACCTCGCTTTCGGATGATATTAGTCGCGTGTGTGAAAAGAAATGCCAGATAAATCTAGGCTTGACTCTGATTAAATATAGTAAGAATAGGGTACCATGACCTGGGATCAAGGAGACTGAAATACAAAAGTCCTTAATATATATACACATTAACGAAAACCTAATACCTATATATATATATATATATTAAACCTAATTTACATATATATGTATATATTAAACCTAATATATATATATATATATATATATATATATATATATACCCGACTACCCGTATACCCGTACCCGCCATTTATTAGCTCTTTACCCGATCCTGCATTTATTAGTTTGCCTTTCCATAGCCCCAGTCTCTACCAGGCCAATGGGCTCAATAGTTATCATGTAGTCATAATAATAATAGGCTGATGTGGTGGTGATGACTGATGATGCCCATGATGCTACTGATGATAATGATAATGATGCTGCTGCTGATGATGTTGATGATAGTGATGATGATGATGACGATGATAATAATAATAATAATAATTAGCAGTAGTAGTAGTAGCAGCAGCAGCAGTAGTGGAAACAGGGTACTTTGTAACTGTAATTTGAACATCAATCAATGAATGTCAAGCTCACTAAGGCGCATATAGGTCAGCACAAGCATAATATATTAGGGTACTTACACAGAATACCACCAGTTATAGGAAGTCTTTGAAGGTGCAAGACTCAGTATTACATGTAACCCCAGAACTTTCACGTCGGTACGGGTAAAACCGTGAAATGCCTACCCGATCCGTACCGGAACCATGGGTACGGGTAAACCCGCGGGTACGGGTATACCCGCAGCCCCTTGTTGCTACTTAAAATACAGTGATGTGGTCTTGGTCTCGAGACCATCTCAAGACTGAAAAAATTAAGTCTTGGTCTTGGTCTCGAATGTACCGGTCAGATTGGTCTTTAAAGGTGTGGTCTTGGTCTTCGTCTTAAAGGTGTGGTCTTGGTCTCTGGCGTCTGGTCTCCATGGAGTATTTGTTAAATATTGTTGTCGATATTTGACGGTTATTGGAAGTAATGGTCATTCAGGGACTTCTGAGTTAGCTTCAACCTCATGCGATGATCCGCAAAGGACAAAGTGAGAGAGGACCTTGTTCTTCGCTTCTTATCAGAAGCGACAAGAAAACGTTGAGGAACAGTTAATCCTGACTGCTGGTGCTTTAGTGACTAGTTACATTTTATGCAGTTTCTCGAGGTAAAATCAGTAGTTGGGCAAGCGTTGCAGATCAGGGATTTGGTGGACTTTTCCCCTAGACTGGAAAAGTTTTTCTGTATCCCAGCAACTGCTGGACCTGTTGAGAGAGTGTTTAGCTGCAGTGAGACCTCACAGGGCCAGACTTGGAGACAAAACCTTCAATTGAGAAATGTGTCTATGGTCTTGAGACTGTTGTCTTCGACAATGTGGTCTTGGTCTCGGTCTTGAACCACATGGTCTTGGTCTTGAAGCACGCAGTCTTAGTCTCGGTCTTGGACCACGTGGTCTTGGTCTCAGTCTTGGAGTTTTTGTCTTGTGCACAACACTGTATAACATAACAAAATAATATGAAAAAGCAGTTTTAATGCAACATGTCTCTGAATTATACTCAATTGAAGTAGTCAACTGCAAGTAAAGAGCTCTTACACTGTCAGACTTATTGAAAAAATCTCCAAGAGCAGCTTCCAATGACTTAGTCCCATCACAGGCATCGTTCAGAATGTCAAATTGGATTTCATATTCCTGGAAATTGATAATACCCTCCTCCTTAATTCTGCCCTTTGCAATAGGTACTCCAGCTTGGTTAATCTTCTTGATGCGAACATTTCCCTTCTCCAATGGCAAAAGCACTAGCACATACATTTTGTCTACATTTGCAGAGACATAGATCTGGACATTGCTCAGAACCATCAGAATCAGTACAGAGTTGCCAATCATTCTTACGCGAAAACCATATACTACAAACATTTCATTAAGCGTGAATAAATTGTAAAACAATGTCAGGTTAATTGTTTGCAAATTATATAGGCCTACGTCACCAAGAAACGTGTGGGTGTGCGCGTGTGCATGCGCATGTGTGTGGAAACAGTTGGGTTACGCACAGCCAACTATAAATATGTGATTTCGGTCTCAACTATAACAGTACTCAATGTCTGCTGATATATTTAGGATAAATCTTCTGCGGCGGAAAATTCCGCCGCAGAATTACTATGTTTGAAGGCGGAAGAGCCTTGCGCATGCCGCATGCGCAACCCTTGGAGCATGCACATTGTTCAAAATGCGTTTCGTCTAAAAATTGGCGTCGTGGGGTTTGATTAGGGTCAGGTTAGGCCTCATGAGTGTCGGTTAGGGTCAGGTTAGACACTGTGACGGCCGGTTAGAGTCAGCCTCAGTCAGGGTTAGAGTCGCCATTAGATAAAATTTGAAAAACTTTCCGCAAGCATTTAGTATCGGGTGCCTAAGTTTACGGGCGTCGGACGGCATCTTTTGGTATGCTGCGCGGAATGTAGGCTTACGATGTTTTCTAAAGGGATAAATCTTCTGCGGCGAAGTTACCGCCACAATATAAACGAAAATTTTACTTCTGCGGCTGTAATCTTTTGCGCATGCGTGACGCATGCGCCGCACATGCAACTTGAAAACATCTTAAAATGGCGGACTTGTGGATAGTACAAACCTTTCGCCGAGGATTTATCCTTGCTCAAATGCGTTACTTCCTATAGCCTATATATTGGCGTCGTGCACATCATGAGGGTCGGTTAGGCGTCTTGAGTGTCGGTTAGGGTTAGAGTCGTTTTAGATAAAATGTGAAAAATGTCCGCCGCATAAGTATGTTTTCGCGGGTTGTGTGGCGGAATTTCCGCCGCAGAAGTATATTTTTCGCGAGTTGCGTGGCGCAATTTCCGCCGCAGAAGCACCACGCTTTCTAAAGACGACACTAACTCTAACCCTGACCTAATCGACTCTCAGGACGCGTAACTTTACCCTAACCGACTCTCACGACGCCTACAATGACGGACCCTGATACTAAAATAATGCTTGCCCAACTTTCCGCCGTAGAAGTAAGTTTTCGCGCGCTGCGTGGCGGCATTTTCCGCCGCAGAAGCACCACGCTATATTTAATTAGGGGTTAGGAAAAAACTAATCATAATAATAAATCTTCGTTTAATATTTTCAAACTAACAATTACGTAAATTGTTTATTTAAATTGCATTTAAACTCTGCACGCGTAATTTGGGCCTACGTCTCAGGTAGCTGTCTTCAACATCTTCGACCAAAACATTTTGAAACAAAAATGAACTTCTTTGGTTTATCTAAAATTAATACGAAACACAAAACATGAAACCATTTTGATCAACCGTCTGCTACGTCTATCATCGCGACCAGTGCGATCACTTTCCATTTGTTTAAATCCTAAGCTCCAGAAAAATCCCAAGATTGGCCAAAAGTGTACCAAAAATCCCAAGTAACTGATAACGAAAAAAGTTGTGATGAAAATTAATAAGAAATGCATTTTAACAATTAAAATCACAATTATTCACAAAAATTCCTAGCTAAGAACTCGCAAAGAGAAAACGGAGCACAACATTAAATTATTATTTATTATTATTATTATTATTATTATTGAATTAACAAATTATAATGTTTACAAGTAACAATAATACCACTGAGTGAGTTTTTTTCTAATCTGATTCGCTGTCACTGTTGAAAAGTACGGTAAAAACTAGAAAAAAATTCAAGATTGCGCAAAGTCCCAAATCCCACGTCGACCCAAACATCCCGAGAACTTGGGAAAATTCCCAAGCAGCGGTCACACTGATCGCGGCGCATGTCAAGACCGGAACCAAAGAATCTATATTAAAGGAATGGTTACTCGTGAAAATATCGTGTACTTTCGGTTTAAGGCTACGAGCCTGGCGATGTGGGTGTAAGGCAGGCCGGTGGGATCACGTGATTTTTGCTGAAGCTGCGCCTCCCTGTTAAAATCTTTGGTTTTGGGTGGCGGCCATGTTAGTATCAGATTGACGAATTATTGCGCATCGATATCTATATTTAGACACGCATACCATGTACTCTCTATTTCGTCCTCTATTATCGGCTATCATCGGCTGCTTCGACGTCACTGGGCAGCTCAACACAGGAAGCTCTGTCTAGTTATATATATGATGTCTATGGTGTCTTGTCTTGTCTTGTCTTCAACCATCCTCGATCCGAGGGTTGGTCGCTCCATGGACAAGTCTTCTCCACCTCTTTCTATCTTCCGTCTCCGTCAACAATCGATGAAAAGGCATATTCATCCACATGCTGATGTTGTTAAGCCATCCCATTTTCGGTCTTCCCCGCGTCCGTGCTCCTGGTACAGTTCCCTGTACGATCTCCTTTTCCAGGCAGTTTCCCTGTTTCCTCATCAAATGCCCAAAGTATGTAAGTTTCCTTCTTTTAATCTGATTGAGTAGACTTCTTTCCGTTCCTGTTTTCTCTAACACCCACTCATTTGTTCTTTTTTCTATCCATGATACTCTCAGAATCTGTCTTAGGCTTTTCATTTCAAACGCATTTATTCTTTCTTCCTCTTTTTTCTTGATAGTCCAACTTTCACACCCGTATGTTGCCACTGGCCATACCAAAGCCCTCATGAGTTTCATCTTTGTATCCATCTTTATGTTGTGGCTTTTCCATAATTGTTTCAACGTTGTTATTGTATTAAGACCTCTAGCCAACTTCTCTCTTATATCCTTGACGTCTGCTGCATCTTCCGTTATCAAAGATCCCAGATATCGGAATGTGTCTACTTGTTCCAACCTTACTCCTCTAATTTCTATGTTGCACGTTTTCCCTTTTTGTGTCATCACTTTTGTTTTATTCATATTTATCTTTAGTCCTTTGTTCTCTCCTATTTGTTGTAAACGAGTGACTAGTTCCTGCAGCTCACTTTCTGATCCCGCCAGAAGTACTATATCGTCTGCATATCTTAAATTCGTGATTTTCCTTCTTCCTATTCTCACGCCTCCCTCCCAACCTTCTATTACTTCTCTCATGACTGCTTCTGCCATTATGTTAAACAAGTGTGGTGAAATTACACATCCCTGCCTCACTCCTTTCTTTACTCGGAATCCACTTGACAGTGTTCTTGCCACCTTTACTTTTGCCTGTTGTTTACAATATAATTTATTCAATAAATTAATAATATGTGCCGGAAAACCCATTTCTGTCATTGTTATCCACAGTTGTTCATGTGATATACAGTCAAAAGCCTTTGTAAAGTCTACGAAACACATGTACAACGGCTGTTGATGTTCTTTCATTTTCTGCATTATTATCCTGAGATTTATAAGTTGATCTCTTGTTCCCCTTCCTCTCCTAAAACCTGCCTGTTCATCAGATAATTCTGATTCTGTTTTTCTTCTCATTCTCTCCATTATGACCCGAAGAATGATTTTACTGGCATGAGAAACTAGTGCTATGGTTCTGTAGTTTTCACATTTTCCCATGTCTCCCTTTTTTGGTATAGGTATAAAAATTGAATTCGCCCAGTCCTCAGGCCAATCCCCTGTTTCCCATAATGCTATACATATGCGATGCATTTGATCCAGTGCTGTCTCTCCTGCCGCTTTGAATAGTTCTACTGGTACATCATCCATTCCTGTGCTTTTTCCATCAGACACCTCCTTCATAGCTCTAGCTATTTCTGATCTTAGCGGAACCGGTTCTTGTGTGTAACTTAACTCCTCTCTTGTGTTTCCTTCTGTGTCATCATATAACTCTTCACAATATTCTTTCCATCTTTCTGCTATTCCTTCTTTGTCTTTAATCATCTCCCCTGATGTTGCCTTAATTCCAAACAATTGCGGACTAAATTTTCCTGTTAGAGTTTTGACTGATTGATACACTTCTTTCATATTTCCTGTCCTGTTTTGTTGTTCCAGTTCTTCACATATTCCTTCTATTTGCTTTTGTTTATCCATTCTCACTTTCTTCTGTACCTCTTTTTTTAATTCTTTGTATTTTTCTCTATCCCTCATTTTTGCTTCTCTTTTTGCTTTTATCAGATCATACGTGCATTCTGTGATCCATGTTTTCCTCTTCTGCCTCTCTTTATATCCAATCGTTTCTTGAGCTGTCTCTAGCAGAATCTTTTTGGTTGTCTCCCATAATTCCTCAGGTGTTCTTTCTTCTGTTTCTGTTTCCAGTCCTTCAAATCTATTCTTTACTTCTATTGCGTATTCTATTGCCTTTACTCCTTTTAAATTCTCTATATCTAATTTTCTTGGAGATGCATCTTTTTTAATCTTTTTCAACTTAATTTTTAATTTTGCTACCAGCAACTGGTGGTCCGAGTCGCAGTCCGCCCCTGGAAAAGTTTTGCAGTTCTTAATGCTTCCTTTCCACCTCTGTGCAATTGCTATGTAGTCTATTTGGTTCCTTGTTTCCCCATCTGGTGATATCCATGTGTATAAACGCCTTGGATGGTGTTTAAACCATGTGCTACTCAAACTTACTTCATGTTCTGTGCAGAAGTCCATTAGTTTTTCTCCCGCTTCATTCGTCTTTCCTATCGTTCCCTTTCCGACTATTGCAGCTCTTACATCTGTTGTTTGCTTTCCTACCTTTGCGTTAAAGTCCCCCATAATCATCAAGATGTCTTGTTTTGGAATCTGTTTTATCTCCGTATCTAGTTGTTCATAAAATTCTTCTGAGCTTTCTTTAGTATCTGCTGTTGTTGGCGCATATATTTGTATTATGCTAATGTTTCTCGGTTTCTATGGGGTAAGGAGGGTCTTTGGAAGTAAAAAAGCATGGAGGATCCGATGTGTTATTCAGCGATTAATTGCGCGAATTTGAGGAAAACAATCAGGATTATTTTTCTTTCAGTTTCTAAGGAACAAAGAAAGGCAAATAATAATAAAAATAAAGATATTTTAATGACTTTCAGTTAAATAATCTAAACTACGGAGATAGGCGTTGAGCATGGTAAACACGAGGTTCTACGCCTTTGTCGCAACACGAGGTTCTACGCCTTTGTCGCTAGGTGGCCGGTCTCCATGGGCCGCCATTTTCTCTCCAACGCGTTTACATAAGGAGATTCCAGTCCTGTGTATAATAGGTCCTTGAAAGGGAACGAGGTCATCGACGATAGGCCACTGAACAAGATTGGCTGTGATATGCGTAACTAGGTCACGTGCAAATATTAGTTAGGTGATTGGATGACAAGTAAACTCCTTCCCACTTTTGCGTGTCAGGTCATTGCCTACTAGATACTGACTAGATAAAGGCAATGGTCAGGTACGTGTATTTCAGTTGACAATATTGTCGTGTTAAAGTATATTTTATTCGCAGCCTTTCAGTAAAATTTTAAATTTTAGTCTATCTGAAAGTTAGATACCACGCAGCTATCTTATGCTGTCATCAATTGTCACTTATATACATGTACTTCCTCTGTACAATAAAGCCTCTAATTCAATTCTATGGTTGTATATATATAAATTTTTTTTATTTGTTTGTGTATTAATCTTGCTATGTACAGTGCTGTGCGTTTGCTAGTGCTTCTCAATAAAGGAAATACTTACTTACTTACTTGTGGCAATGTAAGCTCAAAATACTTTGAAAATCGTTTTCAGATTTATATTTTACCCGTGGATAGACCAAAAAGCATCACGTACCGCCCTAGTTACGATGTTCGTCATTGGGGTCGTCCATTAATTATGTCAACAAAATAGGGGGGAGAGGGGGTTTGGAAAAGTTTGACAGTTGTTGACGGGGGTTCAGGACAAGTTGACGTCAACAAATTTTTCCCAATGTAATGTGAAATGTCTAAAAAAGGTCTCAAAAAAAATTCTAAAAAAGGTCGTCGGAGTTCAAATTTCTAAAAAAGGTCGTTGGGAAAAATTTTTTGTCTGGTAACGCTCGTGGTAGGGGTTCTGGGATTGTTGACATAATTTTTAGGGGTCGGTCAATGTTTGACAGTTGTTGACAAGGGGAGGGGGTCAAAAGGCCTAAAATTTGTTGACATAGGCTAGTTAATGGACGACCCATTAGTGGCTCATCTGGTAAAATTGAACACACATGTACGTGCCTCTATTTATATATAATTTATATATAATAAAATTATATTCTATTTAGTCTATATGAGTCATTAAATGTTCTGTAAGCCTGTAAGGAGTTGGAGCCCCTTGTCAGTGCAGCGCCACTGGCAGACAGGAAATATCACTCTCACGTTTTACTTATTTAATGCTGATCCTATTGGCGTCAAAATGACCCCCAAACGATTTCGTGTTTCTCACCACTCCCACATAACATGCAGAATTGTTATGATATTTTACTTTGCGCATACAACCATTGAAATACTGTATAAAATTCTATAATATTGGTATCATTGTAACTCACCAGGTGGCGTTCATAACGATTTGCAACACTGACTACCAACGTAATCGTAATCGTAGGCTAATCGTAATCTCCAAATTTCTAAAGCGCCACTCAAAAGCCAAGCGCAGGGCACCAGCTTATTCACGAGCGCTGACCAGCTTATTCACGAGCGCTGGGGGTAATTCTGCGCCAAATGAAGATGCTAAATAGGAACTAAATTTACCTAATAGAAATTGTTTAAAATAGGAGCCTATATAAATATGAAGTGCCGTTTGAGAAAATATCATCCACATACATCAAGACGTCATATAATAGGCCTATGTCTGTCATCTGGAAATTTACACCGGGAGACAAGAAGGCCGTTGAACTGGGAGTGTCTCTTTCGAATTATGAGAATATAGTTTCTGATTTAAAAAGAGGCGTCAGACGAATTCAGATAATTATGAGAACGAAACCCACAACAGAAGTTGGCAGAATATAATTATTTCATTGCATAATATTGCGCCAATTGATTAATCATTGATCATGCAGCGGTCAGTCACAGTTAAAATAATAGGCTATAATCGACAACGTCGTCACTTCACGGTTTACGCGAGTCGTACGGTACAACACGACGCGTAATTGTAATTGCAACCTTATATAGCGCCACTCAAAGATTTAAAAACTCGAAGGCGCTCAAAAGTGCGTCAGTCTGTGGTTACTTTGCAGAGAAACGCGTTTCCGAAACTCAGAAATAATTATTCATTGCTCGATCAGGCATAGCCGTCGAAAACGTAGTCCAGCCTCAAGTAGCGTTTGAGAAGAGACGGAAGAGGAAGCGACTCAAGTTTCGCTTCCAGCTTTAGTCCGAGTATCTTCCGGATACTGGAGACGGCGAGGTCGACCAGAGACAGAGGGTTCGTCACCTGGATTACGTACCAAAGCCAGAAATCGCAGCTCTCGGGCGAAGCCGGGGTTTCTGAGATGTTCAGTTCGTTGAGACTGTCCAGCGGATAAATGGTGGCGCCACATTCGATGAGCAACTGCGCCATCTTGAAATGACCTTTGGTGAGTGCGCACTGGAGTGACGTCATCTGACGAGTGAGGTAGTCGACCTTTACTTCGCCGATGACATCTGTCTGGCAGTTGGCCCGCAGTAGAACGATGGCAGTTGGTATTAGGTTATTGTAGACGACTGATAGCAGCGGCGTTACACCCGTATCGTCTGAAATTCAGATCAATCTATCAGTCAATCTGTATGTATGTATGTAAGTAACCCCTCCCCATGTATGTATGCATGCATAAATGTGCTTCTCCTCCTCCTCCTCCTCCTCCTCCTCCTCCTCCTTCTCGTCTTCCTCGTCCTCCTCTTCTTCTTCACATTCTTCTTCGCATTCATCTTTGTTTTATTTCTGTATTCTTCTTCTTCGCATTCTTCTTCTTTACATTTTTCTTCGCATTCTTCTTCACATTTTCTTTGCGATCTTAGAACCTTTCTGTATTCTTCTTCTTCGCATTCTTCTTCTTTACATTTTTCTTCGCATTCTTCTTCACATTTTCTTTGCGATCTTAGAACCTTTCTGTATTCTTCTTCTTCGCATTCTTCTTCTTTACATTTTTCTTCGCATTCTTCTTCTTCACATTTTCTTTGCAATCTTAGAACCTTTCTGTATCCTTCTTCTTCGCATTCTTCTTCTTTACATTTTCTTCGCATTCTTCTTCACATCTTCTTCGCATTCTTAGAACCTCTCTGTATTCTTCTTCGCATTCTTCGAGCTAATCGTAACCCAGTGGAGTTCATACCGCATGTGGTAGCACTACGGGTGATGTGATTCAGATCTTACAGTTATTTTTAGATGTGATGTAAAGGCGCCAAACAGAACACTGTTACAGTGGTCAAGGCAATTGGTGTTGAAGGCATGGACGAGCACATGTACGTATTTATGTAGGTATCTGTGTATTCACTTGTATGTTATTTTGTAAATATGCATATGTGAATGTATCTGATTTGTGTACAATGCATTTTGAGAACTCCACAAGGCAATGTATGAAGCTATTTTCGTTAGCCTCTAATCTGCTCATTTTCAATTAATTTATCGGGTGAGATCCACCAACACCCCTACACTTTTCATTTACGTTTTATATCCCCGTGTACAACGCCAGCTATAGGCCGAAGTCACTGAAACCTAGACCTTTCGATGGTATGCGAATCGTCTTCCTCGTGCGCAGAGTGCCGTGATGCTACCGAAGGCGCCAACTGCATGGGCCAGATAAACAGTGGCAGTCTCGTTATCAGTATACATCATCGATGGGTCTGGTATTCCTAGTAGAGAGGAGGCCTAAGTGTAGCTGAACACCGACATTCTTACTTATTTGCATTCATTCATACATACAGACATACACACACACACACACACACATATTTATATATATATAATTATATATATTATATATATATAATGGTTATTGCTACGGTATGTTCTGTGCCTAAAGTAATCGGAGGGCTGGAGTTTCATTCCAGTCATTGCTCAGCTTAAACAATGGACAAGTTGCTCTACCCACAACTGTCTTGTGGGCAGGCAAAGGAAGCTCACTCTTCCTCATCCCCAGGTGGCATTAATCATCATCATCATCATCATCATCATCATCATCATCATCATCATCATCATCATCATCATCATATCATCATCATCAGGCCTATATACTTACTGGTCTATGCATTAGACCACAATCCCAGCTTAGTGGCGATTCCACATTGGTCGATTAAGTTTATCTTTTAGGATTCCATTCCTACAGAATGCTCCAACAGATAGGACATTTAGGCTCAAAAGACCTGCTACAACTTTGCATTTAGTCGTATATATAGGACCTACAGTGTATATATAGGCGTACCGGCCTCCCATGGAGTATACAGTAGTCTGGCCGTGTGTAGCGACACACACACACACAGACACACATTCAAACGTGCAAACAGCGACATACACAAGCATATTATACAATATACACTCTGGCTCTGTTTAGCCGTAGCTATAGATAACCACGAACAGCCGGTTGCTGTAGCAAGCGCCTCTGAGTTCCTATAGACTCAGCGGTAAGACTGAGCCAGTTTAATATTCAGGTCAACAATAGTCCTACTGCTTGGTCTATAGGGAAATCAGGAGCTAGTTAGTCGAATAGGCCTAGCTGTATTTTACTCTACCATGAGAAGTTACATTCAGTGTTCTTACAGAAGTCTCGAGTGAAATCTTTCGTTCGCTCAGTCTCACGTATCATCTCAGGAAACCTAAACAAGTCTATTTAGCCTAAACTTAAAGGCGTCTAATTAACCTTGAAACTAGTTTCCATCGTTCAGGGAGTTCGTGTTGATGAAGGCGCTACGTGAATCTTTAGATAGCCTAATAAGAAAGCCCTAAGTAAGTGATTAAAATGTGTGGAATTATCGGATTAGACGGCAATCAATTAGAACAACGTCCGCTGAATGTAAACTGCGGCTTCTACGATAATGTAAGTATACGCAGCCGAATATAACTCAGATGTATATTATTATATACATAGTCCTCCTTGGTGTATCTATCACTTTGTATATTATAGGATTTTGTGTATTTATGATGCAATTAATGAGTGCCGTAATTAGGGCGTTTTATACCTGGTATATCGGGTTCGGCGCCGTGATCTAGAAATAGCTGGACGAGTTCTGTGGCGCCCTGTTCGGCGGCCATCTTGATCGCCGTGCCGCCATATTTGTGCCAGCTGGAGCGGACTGGAAGGTCGTTCAGCAGGTAGCCGGAATGAATGAGCATTGTAGCGATGCTCAGGTCATCCGGGGTCACGCCCTTTCCACTCCGCTTCGATTTGTACAAGAGATTGAGCATAGTATTGAGGTTGGCCTCGTCGCGATGGTTGACGACACTTCCGGCCTCAAGCAGCAGACGAACGTAGTCCAATCGATCCTTCTGAGAATAAACTATGGCCACCTATCGACAGTAAAGTAAAATTGCTTCAATTGCTACCTATCGATGTCAATAACCGTTTTACATTATGACCACGTATACCCTATTCATATTAAAGAGCAAAATTGCAGAAAGACTCCATAAGTAGGCCAAGAACATATTACACAACCTATTGCATTGTGATTGCTTACTAATTTAGTTACTAAACTACTTCTAATTATTTGAATACTTACTGAATTAAATAATTACTCACTGTCGCGGTCCGCTCCATCAATCTACGCGAAACCTTCAACGAGTGCACTCTGTGACCCGAACTAACGGTCAAGCTCGGGATAACGACGCAGCGACCTCTTACGGATGAAAGAGGCCAATTCGTCGTGCACCTCTGCGCCCTGATTAAGGGGCGACCGCCGACCTCCGCTAACGAGGCAGGCGCCATCTGGCGGACACATGTCGACGGACTGACGACCATCGCCGCCACAGGGAATCACTTTCGCCACCACCTTCAAAGGAGCGATAAGCCTTTGAAGGGACGCCAACGCGAATTCGTCACGCCCGGCCCAAAGGGACGATGAATGGTATTTAAACGCTGGATCGGGAGGGTATAGGGCTCTCTCGACAGAACATCTTGTTACGAGGCAGTCGGGCTGATATCACCTGGCCGATTGCCCATAGAGACTCTGAGATTCGGACGCTGCAGAAACATTATTCTTTTCTCTTATTTAATACCGAAGTTAGACTGTATTAAACTTAGTCACTTAACGTCGCTTAGCTGTAGAAATAAAACCTAGAAAAACTCTTCCGTGGTTCGCAGTTTGAAGTTCACGGTGCTATCCTGCCACGTGAGTTAGAATAGGCCGTGACATTCTGGTGTCAGAAGCGAGATTGAAACAGAAAGCTGAGACGCTACGTCTCCAGTTCTTTGCAGATTCGAGCGAGGCCGACCGCTGTCTAGAAGCAACCAGCCTCACTCCAGACGAACCGGAAGACGAGACCGACCAGCAAGCAGGACGAAAAAGACGAGAGAGCCACGACAGATCGATCAACCGATCATCTGAAGGAGACCGAACGACGCGGGGATCAGCACGCCAGCCGAGGACAGGAGTTCCACGACGGACGGATCAGCCGATCATTCGGAAGAAACAGACGGAGGCAACCAATCAACCGGAACCAGAGCAGCAGAAAACCGAGGAACCAGCAGCGAAGCAGGGACAGGTAAGACCCTTCGTTCGTTGACAGGTTCAATTGATTGGTCAGGTGTGTCAATCACGGGACAGGATAGGCTGCGGGGGAGATTGATTCTGTGTGTCTCCGATTTAACACGGGCTTTGTATTTTGAATAACTGTCTTTGGTTGTTTGAGGTTATTTCTGTTGACTCTAACTGAACCTTGGACATTGTACTCTAAATAACTGCCTCAGTTGGATACCAAGGAGATTGATTTTGATTGAAAACTTTTGATTGTGTTTTTTATAACTGCTTTTGGTTGTTTGAGATTCTTTCTGTTGACTCTAACTGAACCTTTGGCTTTATACTCTAAATATCTGTCTGAGTTGGACACCAAGGTGATTGATTTTGATTGAAACGTTTTTGACTGTGCATTTTCTGAATAACTGCCGGGGTTGATGACCACTCTACCCAATTTTTTCTCGAGTCCCCACCTTTCTCCTTTAACCATGGACGAGTTAACGCTGGAGAAACAGGCCGACATCAAAAAGACGTCGACAGAACGCCTGAGAATGTATTTACATAAGGCAGGGGTAGACGAAGAGCTTGTGTTATCTTTGGATAGGCCTCAGCTATTAGAAGAATGGGCACGTGTGGTAGCCATCGGCCAGGAAAACGAATCGGAAGGGGCACGTACTACACCACCTAGATACACGACAGTGATGACGGAATTCGATCTGCAGAAGCAGAGATTTGAATTCGAGATGAGAAAGTACGAAGAAGAACAGGCAGAACGGAGAATGAGAGAAGAGAGAGAGAGAAGGGCGAGAGAAGAAGAACAGGCAGAACGGAGAATGAGAGAAGAGAGAGAGATAAGGGCGAGAGAAGAAGAGAGGAAGATAAGAGAAAGGGAAGTGCAAGTAAGGGAAGCGGAACAGACAGAACGGAGAACGAGAGAAGAGAGGGAGAGAACGGCGAGAGAAGAGGATCGAAGGTTTAAGAATTCTCTGGCTAGCCGGACACAGCGATTCGGGGAAGTTATGAAGAATGTTATGTGGAAATTCCCTCAAGATACTTCCGAAATACCTGGTTATTTTGATCATGTAGAAAACTTGTTTGCGATGTACGAAGTGGACGATGACGTTAAAGCAAAACTTCTGTTAGGTAACCTCAATGAAAGAGCTAAACAGCTCACAACTCGCCTAACACGCGAGCAGTTGGATGATTATGAAGGCTTAAAAGGATTCCTGCTCAGGGAATTTCGAATTAGTTCCATCCAGCTGAAGGAAAGGTTTTACACAATGCGCAAACTAACAGACGAGACATACACAATCCTTGCCTCTAGATTGCATAACACAATGACTTATTACCTTCGCAGCCGTCAAGTTAAGAAAGACTTTGACAAACTTGTGAGCTTACTGTGCGCCGATAGGCTCAAGGAAATGATCCCGAAGGGATGCCTAGATTTCATTCTAGCGCAAGAAAAGGACAGCTGGCTCAGCCATAGCGAGTTAGCTAACTCGATAGACACTTATATGGCGTCTCACAATAATAACGGTGAGCCTCTGCGAGCTGGTAATGTAATGGCATATAATGACTATCGGGCAGGGGGCCAGCCAAACACCAATAGCTACACAAAATCAGCCAAGAGCGAGGGGAGGTACGAGGGAAGAACGGAGGGACAACCCTCAAAGGAAGACGCGATACAAAAGGGTCTTTGTTTCGTCTGCTTCGGGCAAGGGCACACGGCCCGTTTTTGCAAGAACGCAAAGGCCCAGGGCGCCGATAAGAAGCAGACGCGTGTCAGCGCCTACGCAATTAACACCCCCCTTAATTACGCCATTTCCCAACCCAGTCCGAACACAGGGGAGGAAGAAGAGAGCGCTACGGAACGGGTAGGGGAGGAGCCTCACTCCGACTCAGAGATAATGGAAGGGGAGATAGTTGACACCGATGAACAGACAAACGGTCCATTCATTGACGCAGACGAGTTCCACGTGCGGTCATACGTAGATGTCAAGATCGACGGTCTGCCCGATCAAAAGGCGTTAATTGATGGAGGGGCCGAGATTTGTTGTATTAACAGCTCATTAGTGCAACACTTGGATCTACCCGTCAACAGGCAATTAAGACTGTCGGGTATACAAGGTAAGACCGAATTGGTCGACGTTGTAAGACTTCACATGAAACCCGGGTTCAACGACCATGAGGGGATTGTGAACATCGCCCCCGCAGTGCGAGTATGGTGTGCTGCAGTGCCAGACCTTAATGAGGCGGTTATTCTAACCCCTACCGTAATCAATCTGTTGGGTGAAGTCTCCAAGTACAACGTGCTATCTGTTGGAAAGGTTGAACCCGACACGTCAAACCGACCCGAGGTCAATGTGGACACTCATCAGGTGGCCGCGATAGACGGGATTAGCGATAAGTCCAATGGCGATCACCCGGTTCAGGAAATAGCCCCAGTAGGCGAAGAAGATGATGAAGTACGTGATTTAGGAGGGGAGAGTTTAAATGCAGACGCGCCTAGTTTTTTAAATCCGGAAGAGCCGGAAGGGTTACAGAACGAGCGGGTCGCAGATCGTGACACGCTAGAAAAGGAGCAGCATAACTGTCCCGCGCTCGCACCCTTCTGGAGATTAGCCCATCAGGACAAAGGTAGCTTTTTCATAGAAAACAAGCTTTTATATCACCGTGACACCATCATGGGCCACAAGGTAAAGCAGCTGTGTCTTCCCGAACCACGCATTAATATCGTATTGGAAATGGCACATGATGCACCTTTTGCGGGACATATGGCTTTTAAGACGACTCGTTGCCGCATTAAACTTGGTTTCTGGTTTCCTAAAATGGACGACAGGATTCGTACGTATTGTGCCTCATGCTCTATCTGCCAACTTAGGGCACCAGTCAAGGTGGCGCATAGGGTGCCGATTACTCCCATCCCGAGGGATGACGAATTAGCCTTCACCCATCTTTCCATGGATTGTATTGGCCCGATTATCGCCCCTAACGACCCATTAGTGCCAAAGCCGGAATATAATTACGCCTTAGTACTGGTGGACAAATTCTCGCGGTGGCCTATGGCTTACCCCCTGCGATCGCTAAGCGCGAAGGGAATCTGTGACGCCCTACTGCAGACTTTTATGACCTTTTCGGTACCGAAAGTAATCACCTCCGACTGTGGCAGTAATTTCACCAGCAAACTGACAAAGGAATTTCTCAAACGCTTGGGCTGTACTCCTCGGTTTAACACCCCAGGACACCCAGAGGCGGCCGGCCTTGTAGAACGTTGTAATCAGAGCCTGAAGGCGATGATTTACAAATTAGCCCAATCAGAACCACGCGGATGGCACCGTTTATTACCTTTTGTTCTCTGGAGCTTACGAGAGAAGCCATCCGCGACCACCCACATCAGCCCCTTCACTCTGGTATATGGCAGTCTACCTAAGGGACCTTTGAATATACTGAAGGAATCGTGGGCGGGGGAGCGTGAACTACCGTTTAGTATCGGCAAGAAGCCGGAAGAATACCTACAGACTTTGAAGGAAAACCTAGAATTTGCTAAGATGTATGCAGAGTACTATGCCAACATCGAACAGAAGCGGTACGCGGCCCACTACAATCTCCGGAGCACTGATAGAAAATATCAGTTGGGAGATAAAGTAATCGTGCTCGCTCCAGATTGGGGAGGGGCTAAGTTGTACAGTCGTTGGCAAGGACCTGCTACCATAGCAGAGGTCAAGTCGCCATACTCCTACATCGTAGAATTAGACGGGAAAAGACGACACATACATGCAAACAAAATCAAGAAATTTAACGAACGAATCGAACAGGCAATAGTGAACAACTGCACCGTAGTGTTTGATAGAGATGAAGAGTTTGGGAGGGTGGAGGTAGTCGAAAAGACTATCGACGCCGAGGTGCCACCTAGCGAACGGGTCGACCCTCTCAAAGTAGCGCATCTATCGGATGAAGAGAGACAACAGCTGTTCGCTGTGCTAGATAGGTACCCTACGGTATTTTCGGATAACCCCGGTTTCTGTCCACTCATTGAACATGAGATCCGGCTCCTACCTGATTTCAGACCGTAGGGTGGTTCTCAAAGCTATGTAAAGAAATAAAGTTTTCAAAATGTATGATGGTACCCTTTTATTCTGTTATGCTTCATGTAACAATGATTCCTGCCAAATTTTATTGAAATTGAACAAAGTTTAGAGGTCGCTCAACAAAGTCAAATGTGAGCGACCGAGATGCTACGTATTTGCTTGCAGCAACAGCACAAAGCCTGAGACATGACGTTGCTGAGTTTGCAATCAATCGAGCCTCAATTCGCAGAGCCAGGATTGCACACCGCAGTCAGATTGCTGGCAGAGTAAAACTCGAATTTAGTCGGCGAGATGGACCAGTACCTCTAACTGTACATTGGGATGGGAAGATCCTTCCTGAAATTACCGGAAGAGAGACGGTTGATAGATTGCCAGTATTGGTCACAGAATATGAAGAGGATCAATAACTCGGAGTGCCAAAGTTAAATCATGGTACAGGTGAAGAAACCAGTCAAGCTGCTGTGAGTGTGTTGAAGGATTGAATGGGAGGGGTGACAGAGAGGGTCAAAGCGATGTGCCTCGATACCACGGCATCAAACACAGGATGTCCAGCAGGCGCAATGGCGCATGTTCTCTGATTGAGATTAAACTTGAAAAGACCTACTGCATCTTGCTTGCTGGCAACATGTGCCCGAAGTCATACCTAGTGATGTTTTTAAACACTCATTTGGACCATCAAGTGGTCCAGACATGGCACGTTGTAAGCGGTTCCATGAGAACTGGCCACACATGGATACAGATAACTTCAAGACAGCACTTCAAGATCTGAAAGCAGCCTCGAGATGACCACCGCGAACTACTTGTTCAGAAATTGTAGCAGCACACAGCAAACTCAGACTTGATGCAATTGAATTTGCCAAGAACTCTTTACAATTTAGCAACCAGCCTTGAGATGACCACCGCGAACTACTTGAACTCACTGTCATCTTTATTGATGATGATTTTATCCGATTGATGGCACCCGATGCAATGCATCAAGCCAGATGGAGGGCAAAGATATTGTATTCCATCAAAGTCTGGATGTTCAGAGAACAATTCCGACTTACAGTCCGGGAAGAAAAGTCACTTAGAGACATCAGCCTGTTTACTAGTCTGGCATACACAGAAGCATGGATTTCTTGTCCCAACACGATTACAGCGCCTTCCAATTACCTTCGGCGTCTGAAGTCTCTCTTGAAGTACAAGGAGATAAATGACGTCATTTCTGCAGCAACCACCGAGGCTCTTTCCAGGCACTTGTGGCATTTGAGTTAGGAGATGATAGCCTTTGTCTTTTTTGACCCTGCCATCGACCATGGAGTAAAGCGAAAGATGGTCAAGGGACTTCAAAATCCAGGACTGAACGAGCCGCCAAAATGCATTCAAATGCAGGTGAGCAGTATTGACAGCAAGCAGCTCGAAGATTTTGTGATCGTCAGTACTCTCAACTTCTTTGAGATATTTGAACTGCCCAGCAAGTTCCTAACTCTGATTGATACTGAGCAATAGGAAGAAAATGAGGACTTTCAGAAGGCGAAACATTGCGCACAGAGTCTCAGGGTTGTGAACGACAATGCCGAGCAGGGTGTAAAACTCATCCAAGAATTCAGCTCATCCATCACCAAAATGAAGAGCAAAACAATGCCTATTGCAGGTTGTATCTGTGTATCTGAGAACAGAGCTCAGTTCCCTGAGGCAAAGAAGTCTGTGCTACTTCTGGGACTCCAACAATCTAAAACTCTAAATCTGTTACGCAGATATTGTTCAGTAAATGGCAGTCTTTGCAGCAACTTTCTATTACTCAAAAACTAAATGACTGACTTTATATCAATATTCAGTAGATCTGTTTGTCACTCAATCTCTTACAGTCTACATTGTCCAGCTTGTTTCTTTGGTTTAAAAAGTTTTTGTTAATACTTTATGAGCTGATTTGTCTATTTTTCGGCATTAGCCTGTGAAGAGCAATATTATCGTGATTAGTCAATATAGTGAAAAGTCACGAGCACTGAGCGACCACTAAATATCAATCAATCAAGCTAAAATTTTGCACTTATTTACTACTAAGGCAAGGTAACAGATTGAGAGGGTACCATCAGGGAAATAACAACTTTTAATTTTTCCGGAAGATCGTTGGCTTACAGCATTCGTCTGCGACGCCGGTTTGTTTGAGTTTCAGAGAATGCCGTTCGGGTTAAAGTCGGCCAGTAACACCTTCATCCGGTGCATCTCTAGAATCCTGCAACCAGTTCGAGACTTCACGGAACCGTTTGTTGACGACATGTCCGTGCTCTCTATGGATTGGACTTCTCACCTGGACCACCTTGATAAATTTCTCCAGACCATTAAGGATTCGGGTCTAACTCTAAGTTTGAAGAAATGTAGTTTCGCCCAAAGTAAAACCACCTTCGTAGGTCACATGGTCGGGTCAGGTACCATCGAGCCGGATCCCAGTAAGGTAGCTACATTAGGAGACATACAACCACCAGTAACAAAGAAGGATGTAAGACGCATCATGGGCTTTTTTAGTTATTTCAGGAACTTCATTCCTTCGTTGGCCGAAACGGCACGTGTCATAACTAACTTAACACAGAAGAACGTACCCAACAAGGTCCCGTGGGACCGGGAGCATCAAGAGGCTCTAGATAAATTAAAGGCAGACCTCGGCAGGGCAACCCAGTTACATACCATCGATTTCACAAAGGATTTTGGCCTATTGGTGGACGCCAGTTCAGCCGCTGTAGGCTGTTGTCTGATTCAATGGACAGAGGAAGGAGGCGAAAAGCCGATTTCCTTTGCCAGCATGAAGCTGTCGGAGACCCAGACGCGCTGGTCCACGATCGAACGAGAAGCGTTCGCCGTAATCTGGGCTCTGAAACGATTTCGGTCGTGGGTATTTCTGTCTCGTATCATTGTCTTTTCTGACCATAACCCATTGTCCTTTTTGACCGAAGCGGCGCCTAAGAGCGCCAAGTTAGCTCGCTGGGCATTAGCCCTACAGGAATTCAATATTGATTTCAGGTACCTCCCCGGACCCCGGAATATCGCAGCCGATTTCCTGTCCCGGATTTGAATGAGGGGGAGGATGAGAACCTGTCGCAACGAGGGTCGAACCTCGTCGCCTTGTACATAATATGTTATTAATACATGTATATCTTTTTTGTATCTGCCTCAACATGGACACGCGTTGCTGAGGACGAACCGGACGAATCGATGGCGAGGATCTCTGATATACGCCATCGTCTTAGGATGGGAGGGAATGTCGCGGTCCGCTCCATCAATCTACGCGAAACCTTCAACGAGTGCACTCTGTGACCCGAACTAACGGTCAAGCTCGGGATAACGACGCAGCGACCTCTTACGGATGAAAGAGGTCAATTCGTCGTGCACCTCTGCGCCCTGATTAAGGGGCGACCGCCGACCTCCGCTAACGAGGCAGGCGCCATCTGGCGGACACATGTCGACGGACTGACGACCATCGCCGCCACAGGGAATCACTTTCGCCACCACCTTCAAAGGATCGATAAGCCTTTGAAGGGACGCCAACGCGAATTCGTCACGCCCGGCCCAAAGGGACGATGAATGGTATTTAAACGCTGGATCGGGAGGGTATAGGGCTCTCTCGACAGAACATCTTGTTACGAGGCAGTCGGGCTGATATCACCTGGCCGATTGCCCATAGAGACTCTGAGATTCGGACGCTGCAGAAACATTATTCTTTTTCTCTTATTTAATACCGAAGTTAGACTGTATTAAACTTAGTCACTTAACGTCGCTTAGCTGTAGAAATAAAACCTAGAAAAACTCTTCCGTGGTTCGCAGTTTGAAGTTCACGGTGCTATCCTGCCACGTGAGTTAGGATAGGCCGTGACAGTAAGTAAGTAAGAAAGGCCTATACGCTACACGCATAGGCCTACAACTGCAGAGTGGGTGCCATGCCTTATTCGAGTGTTTGACTGTACACGTGATCTCTTTATAAACGTGACTTGCCTGAAGCGGTGTTCTTTATGTCTCTTTTGTCTGGAACGTTGACGTTACAACCTGCTTCGATGAGTCTTTTGACGCTTGACAGGCAGCCATCTTGACTGACGGCCGTCCACGAACACGTCCGACCAACGAGCATTCACGTTCACGTCTGCATTGGCCGCACAACATCTGCACGCACCAGCAGCAAAACCACAAAATGGCGTCTCACCACCAGATCTATGCACAGGATCTACGAGGCATAACGCAAATGGTGCTATAATAGATCTATACAGAGAACCTTTGCATATGTATGCATTATATGTATTTATGAACGCTATTATGCTTCTTCTTCTTCTTCTCTCTCCTCCGTCAGGCGTGCGCCAACGAAGAGTCCTTAACATGACGTCTCCAAATCTTTCTGTCTCTGATTTTATCAACGGCATCCCTCATATCCATGTCTTTGAACTGTAAGAATGACGTACATATGTACATACGTAATATGTACATATATATATATATATGTTTGTATGTATTTATATATTTATTTTTATTTGTATGTCTGTCTCTGTGTATGTATGTATGTATGCATATATACATACATACATACATACCATACATACACATACCATACATACATACATACATACATACATACATACATACATACATACAGACAGACATGCAAATGCAAAAATAAATATATAAATACATACAAACATATATATATATATACATGTACATACATACATATGTATGTACATATGTACGTCATTCTTACAAAGTTCAAAAGTTCACGTCTCTATTTCTGTCTCTGATAAAATCAGAGACAGAAAGATTTGGAGACGTCATGTTAAGGACTCATCGTTGGCGCACGCCTGACGGAGGAGAGAGAAGAAGAAGAAGAAGACATACATAGGCCTACTTGCATACATATAATGCATACATATACAAAGGCCCTCTGCATAGATCTATTATAGCACCATTTGCGTTATGCTCGTAGATCCTGTGCATAGATCTATGGTGAGACGCCATTTTGTGGTTTTGCTGCAGGTGCGTGCAGATGTTGTGTGCGGCCAATGCAGACGTGAATGTGCGAGATCTCGTTGGTCGGACGTGTCTGTGGACGGCCGTCAGTCAAGATGGCCGCCTGTCAAGCGTCAAAAGACTCATCGAAGCAGGTTGTAACGTCAACGTTCCAGACAAAAGAGACAAAAGAACACCGCTTCAGGCAAGTCACGTTTATAAAGAGATCACGTGTACAGTCAAACACTCGAATAAGGCATGGCACCCACTCTGCAGTTGTAGGCCTATGCGTGTAGCAATCTCGCTTCTGACACCAGAATGTCACGGCCTATTCTAACTCACGTGGCAGGATAGCACCGTGAACTTCAAACTGCGAACCACGGAAGAGTTTTTCTAGGTTTTATTTCTACAGCTAAGCGACGTTAAGTGACTAAGTTTAATACAGTCTAACTTCGGTATTAAATAAGAGAAAAAGAATAATGTTTCTGCAGCGTCCGAATCTCAGAGTCTCTATGGGCAATCGGCCAGGTGATATCAGCCCGACTGCCTCGTAACAAGATGTTCTGTCGAGAGAGCCCTATACCCTCCCGATCCAGCGTTTAAATACCATTCATCGTCCCTTTGGGCCGGGCGTGACGAATTCGCGTTGGCGTCCCTTCAAAGGCTTATCGCTCCTTTGAAGGTGGTGGCGAAAGTGATTCCCTGTGGCGGCGATGGTCGTCAGTCCGTCGACATGTGTCCGCCAGATGGCGCCTGCCTCGTTAGCGGAGGTCGGCGGTCGCCCCTTAATCAGGGCGCAGAGGTGCACGACGAATTGGCCTCTTTCATCCGTAAGAGGTCGCTGCGTCGTTATCCCGAGCTTGACCGTTAGTTCGGGTCACAGAGTGCACTCGTTGAAGGTTTCGCGTAGATTGATGGAGCGGACCGCGACATTCCCTCCCATCCTAAGACGATGGCGTATATCAGAGATCCTCGCCATCGATTCGTCCGGTTCGTCCTCAGCAACGCGTGTCCATGTTGAGGCAGATACAAAAAAGATATACATGTATTAATAACATATTATGTACAAGGCGACGAGGTTCGACCCTCGTTGCGACAGGTTCTCATCCTCCCCCTCATTCAAATCCGGGACAGGAAATCGGCTGCGATGTTCCGGGGCCCGGGGAGGTACCTGAAATCAATATTGAATTCCTGTAGGGCTAATGCCCAGCGAGCTAACTTGGCGCTTTTAGGCGCCGCTTCGGTCAAAAAGGACAATGGGTTATGGTCAGAAAAGACAATGATACGAGACAGAAATACCCACGACCGAAATCGTTTCAGAGCCCAGATTACGGCGAACGCTTCTCGTTCGATCGTGGACCAGCGCGTCTGGGTCTCCGACAGCTTCATGCTGGCAAAGGAAATCGGCTTTTCGCCTCCTTCCTCTGTCCATTGAATCAGACAACAGCCTACAGCGGCTGAGCTGGCATCCACCAATAGGCCAAAGTCCTTTGTGAAATCGATGGTATGTAACTGGGTTGCCCTACTGAGGTCTGCCTTTAATTTATCTAGAGCCTCTTGATGCTCCCGGTCCCACGGGACCTTGTTGGGTACGTTCTTTTGTGTTAAGTTAGTTATGACACGCGCCGTTTCGGCCAACGAAGGAATGAAGTTCCTGAAATAACTAAAAAAGCCCATGATGCGTCTTACATCCTTCTTTGTTACTGGTGGTTGTATGTCTCCTAATGTAGCTACCTTACTGGGATCCGGTTCGATGGTACCTGACCCAACCATGTGACCTACGAAGGTGGTTTTACTTTGGGCGAAACTACATTTCTTCAAACTTAGAGTTAGACCCGAATCCTTAATGGTCTGGAGAAACTTATCAAGGTGGTCCAGGTGAGAGGTCCAATCCATAGAGAGCACGGACATGTCGTCAACAAACGGTTCCGTGAAGTCTCGAACTGGTTGCAGGATTCTAGAGATGCACCGGATGAAGGTGTTACTGGCCGACTTTAACCCGAACGGCATTCTCTGAAACTCAAACAAACCGGCGTCGCAGACGAATGCTGTAAGCCAACGATCTTCCGGTTTAACCGGAAGTTGCCAATATCCGGATTTCGCGTCAAAACAGCTGATGTACTTCGCTCGTCCAACCTTTTGTAGGACGTCAGCGATATCCGGTGTGGGGAAGCAATCACCTAGGGAGTGGCGGTTGACGTGGCGGTAGTCAATCGCCAGTCTTACGCAGAGCTTCTCATTTGAAAATAGAAGGCGATTTGAAAATCGATCGCGCAGGATTTGATAGGCGATCGATGCGCGATCGACCTAGGCCCCTAGGGACCTCTTGTGTAGGCCTACGGCGTATTTTTGTGTATTCTATTCGTATCACTGCATATTAGGGTGGTTCTAAAAATTAAAAGTTGTTATTTCCCTGATGGTACCCTCTCAATCTGTTACCTTGCCTTAGTAATAAATAAGTGCAAAATTTTAGCTTGATTGATTGATATTTAGTGGTCGCTCAATGCTCGTGACTTTTCACTATATTGACTAATCACGATAATATTGCTCTTCACAGGCTAATGCCGAAAAATAGACAAATCAGCTCATAAAGTATTAACAAAAACTTTTTAAACCAAAGAAACAAACTGGACAATGTAGACTGTAAGAGATTGAGTGACAAACAGATCTACTGAATATTGATTATAAAGTCAGTCATTTAGTTTTGAAGTAATAGAAAGTTGCTATTGTTGATATAGTTGATTATCATTCTTCAATAGTTAGAGCAGAGATAATATTTGCTATCTCAACCCATTTAATAACTAACTGTCAGAAGTTAGACAATTTTTTCTGTTACCTGTAACAAGTTGCGACTTGTCAGCTTGGTGTTGTGAATAAACGAAATTGATTGATTGATTGTTGCTGCAAATTCTGCCATTTACTGAACAATATCTGCGTAACAGATTTAGAGTTTTAGATTGTTGGAGTCCCAGAAGTAGCACAGACTTCTTTGCCTCAGGGAACTGAGCTCTGTGCTCAGATAAACAGATACAACCTGAATAGGCATTGTTTTTTTTGCTCTTCATTTTGGTGATGGATGAGCTGAATTCTTTGATGAGTTTTACACCCTGCTCGGCATTGTCGTTCACATGAGACTCTGTGCGCAATGTTTCGCCTTCTGAAAGTCCTCATTTTCTTCCTATTACTTAGTATCAATCAGATTTAGGAACTTGCTGGGCAGTTCAAATATCTCAAAGAAGTTGAGAGTACTGACGATCACAAAATCTTCGAGCAGCTTGCTGTCAATACTGCTCACCTGCATTTGAATGCATTTTGGCGGCTTGTTCAGTCCTGGATTTTGAAGTGACCTTTTACTCCATGGTCGATGGCAGGGTAAAAAAGACCAAGGCTATCATCTCCTCACTCAAATGCCACAAGTGTCTGGAAAGAGCCTCGGTGGCTGCTGCAGAAATTATGTCATTTATCTCCTTGTACTTCAAGAGAGACTTCAGAATTGGAAGGTAATCGGGTTGGGACAAGAAATCCATGCTTCTGTGTATGCCAGACTAGTAAACAGGCTGATGTCTTTAAGTGACTTTTCTTCCCGGACTGTAAGTCGGAATTGTTCTCTGAACATCCAGACTTTGATGGAATACAATATCTTTGCCCTCCATCTGGCTTGATGCATTGCATCGGGTGCCATCAATCGGATAAAATTATCATCAAGAAAGATGACAGTGAGTTCAAGTAGTTCGCGGTGGTCATCTCAAGGCTGGTTGCTAAATTGTAAAGAGTTCTTGGCAAATTCAATTGCATCAAGTCTGAGCTTGCTGTGTGCTGCTACAATTTCTGAACAAGTAGTTCGCGGTGGTCATCTCGAGGCTGGTTTCAGATCTTGAAGTGCTGTCTTGAAGTTATCTGTATCCATGTGTGGCCAGTTCTCATGGAACCGCTTAAAACGTGCCATGTCTGGACCACTTGATGGTCCAAATGAGTGTTTAAAAACATCACTAGGTATGACTTCGGGCACATGTTGCCAGCAAGCAAGATGCAGTAGGTCTTTTCAAGTTTAATCTCGATCAGAGAACATGCGCCATTGCGCCTGCTGGACATCCTGTGTTTGATGCCGTGGTATCGAGGCACATCGCTTTGACCCTCTCTGTCACCCCCTCCCATTCAATCCTTCAACACACTCACAGCAGCTTGACTGGTTTCTTCACCTGTACCATGATTTAACTTTGGCACTCCGAGTTATTGATCCTCTTCATATTCTGTGACCAATACTGGCAATCTATCAACCGTCTCTCTTCCGGTAATTTCAGGAAGGATCTTCCCATCCCAATGTACAATTAGAGGTACTGGTCCATCTCGCCGACTAAATTCGAGTTTAACTCTGCCAGCAATCTGACTGCGGTGTGCAATCCTGGCTCTGCGAATTGAGGCTCGATTCATAGCAAACTCAGCAACGTCATGTCTCAGGTTTTGTGCTGTTGCTGCAAGCAAATACGTAGCATCTCGGTCGCTCACATTTGACTTTGTTGAGCGACCTCTAAACTTTGTTCAATTTCAATCAAATTTGGCAGGAATCATTGTTACATGAAGCATAACAGAATAAAAGGGTACCATCAAACATTTTGAAAACTTTATTTTTTTACATAGCTTTGAGAACCACCCTACTCTATCATGTATAGTCTACAAACTCTCGACTATAGTACAAACATTGTAAACACACAGATAGTCTCAGACGTTTATACGATGCAATAATTGACCTATCCTAGCGTGAACTTGCACAGGTAATGTAAATCAGATAAAAACAGCCAATGGTCTTCTAGCTACAGGTTCCTCTTGGAGTGTTAACGCATCGAGGCGATATCGATTTATCGATCCACCAGACCTTTGCTAGGCGATCGACCAAGGAGATCGACCGATCGATCGCCTCAAATGAGTAGCTCTGGTCTTACGCCATTCTGCCCCTTGGGTCCCTTGAGTACACATACGACTGGACTGGCCATCTCGCTATTCGACGGTTTAATTATATTCAGTGCCAGCATCTCTTCGATCTGACGTTCCACTTCCGGTTTAAGTAATTCTGGGATTTTATAAGCACGCAGGCGTTTGGGTCTGAAATCAGGTAGGAGCCGGATCTCATGTTCAATGAGTGGACAGAAACCGGGGTTATCCGAAAATACCGTAGGGTACCTATCTAGCACAGCGAACAGCTGTTGTCTCTCTTCATCCGATAGATGCGCTACTTTGAGAGGGTCGACCCGTTCGCTAGGTGGCACCTCGGCGTCGATAGTCTTTTCGACTACCTCCACCCTCCCAAACTCTTCATCTCTATCAAACACTACGGTGCAGTTGTTCACTATTGCCTGTTCGATTCGTTCGTTAAATTTCTTGATTTTGTTTGCATGTATGTGTCGTCTTTTCCCGTCTAATTCTACGATGTAGGAGTATGGCGACTTGACCTCTGCTATGGTAGCAGGTCCTTGCCAACGACTGTACAACTTAGCCCCTCCCCAATCTGGAGCGAGCACGATTACTTTATCTCCCAACTGATATTTTCTATCAGTGCTCCGGAGATTGTAGTGGGCCGCGTACCGCTTCTGTTCGATGTTGGCATAGTACTCTGCATACATCTTAGCAAATTCTAGGTTTTCCTTCAAAGTCTGTAGGTATTCTTCCGGCTTCTTGCCGATACTAAACGGTAGTTCACGCTCCCCCGCCCACGATTCCTTCAGTATATTCAAAGGTCCCTTAGGTAGACTGCCATATACCAGAGTGAAGGGGCTGATGTGGGTGGTCGCGGATGGCTTCTCTCGTAAGCTCCAGAGAACAAAAGGTAATAAACGGTGCCATCCGCGTGGTTCTGATTGGGCTAATTTGTAAATCATCGCCTTCAGGCTCTGATTACAACGTTCTACAAGGCCGGCCGCCTCTGGGTGTCCTGGGGTGTTAAACCGAGGAGTACAGCCCAAGCGTTTGAGAAATTCCTTTGTCAGTTTGCTGGTGAAATTACTGCCACAGTCGGAGGTGATTACTTTCGGTACCGAAAAGGTCATAAAAGTCTGCAGTAGGGCGTCACAGATTCCCTTCGCGCTTAGCGATCGTAGGGGGTAAGCCATAGGCCACCGCGAGAATTTGTCCACCAGTACTAAGGCGTAATTATATTCCGGCTTTGGCACTAATGGGTCGTTAGGGGCGATAATCGGGCCAATACAATCCATGGAAAGATGGGTGAAGGCTAATTCGTCATCCCTCGGGATGGGAGTAATCGGCACCCTATGCGCCACCTTGACTGGTGCCCTAAGTTGGCAGATAGAGCATGAGGCACAATACGTACGAATCCTGTCGTCCATTTTAGGAAACCAGAAACCAAGTTTAATGCGGCAACGAGTCGTCTTAAAAGCCATATGTCCTGCAAAAGGTGCATCATGTGCCATTTCCAATACGATATTAATGCGTGGTTCGGGAAGACACAGCTGCTTTACCTTGTGGCCCATGATGGTGTCACGGTGATATAAAAGCTTGTTTTCTATGAAAAAGCTACCTTTGTCCTGATGGGCTAATCTCCAGAAGGGTGCGAGCGCGGGACAGTTATGCTGCTCCTTTTCTAGCGTATCACGATCTGCGACCCGCTCGTTCTGTAACCCTTCCGGCTCTTCCGGATTTAAAAAACTAGGCGCGTCTGCATTTAAACTCTCCCCTCCTAAATCACGTACTTCATCATCTTCTTCGCCTACTGGGGCTATTTCCTGAACCGGGTGATCGCCATTGGACTTATCGCTAATCCCGTCTATCGCGGCCACCTGATGAGTGTCCACATTGACCTCAGGTCGGTTTGACGTATCGGGTTCAACCTTTCCAACAGATAGCACGTTGTACTTGGAGACTTCACCCAACAGATTGATTACGGTAGGGGTTAGAATAACCGCCTCATTAAGGTCTGGCACTGCAGCACACCATACTCGCACTGCGGGGGCGATGTTCACAATCCCCTCATGGTCGTTGAACCCGGGTTTCATGTGAAGTCTTACAACGTCGACCAATTCGGTCTTACCTTGTATACCCGACAGTCTTAATTGCCTGTTGACGGGTAGATCCAAGTGTTGCACTAATGAGCTGTTAATACAACAAATCTCGGCCCCTCCATCAATTAACGCCTTTTGATCGGGCAGACCGTCGATCTTGACATCTACGTATGACCGCACGTGGAACTCGTCTGCGTCAATGAATGGACCGTTTGTCTGTTCACTTTTCGTCATTTTCCGCGCCTTTCAAATTCAATCATCTGCTCTAATCTTCTCCTTTCAGCATCTTCTCTATCTTTTCTCAATTGCTCTAATTGAATTTCAAATTGCTGTCTTTGCAATTCTTCTTTCTCTCTCTGAAGACGTAAATCTTTTCCTGTCTTACATTTTCTGCTTTTCTCTTCCTTTTCTCTCTGAAGACGTTCTGCCTTCTCTTCCTTTTCTCTCTGAAGACGTTCTGCCTTCTCTGTCGCATTTCTTTCTGAAGACGTAATTCATCCTGTCGCATTTCTTTCTTTTCTTGTCTCACACGCTCTGCTTCTTCTCTTCGTTTCTCCTCTCTTTCTTTCTCTTCTTGTCTTGTCATCATCATCCATTGCATCATCGTCTCCATAGACATAGGCCCAGGCGGTTTCTCAGTAACCTTTTCCACAGCACCGCCGACAGCACCTTCTTCTTCCTCTGCTTCTTCTTTAAGCCAGACTTCAGCTAACGCTTCTAACATGTCTTCACGTGACATATCTTCTTTTTCTTCTTCAAAACCAGCCTTTAACAAGCGCTGTTTTAATCTTTCAGAAGACATCTTCTTCAGTTCTGCTTGTTTTTTGACACTTAATTTCTCCATCTTACTTCTTTACTTCAGTGCTGTCCTTTCTGGAAAACACGAGTTTTCTTTGTGTTTGAAGTATTGGGGATTGTTCTTTGTTTGATAACAACAAACGTTTATACCTTTGTCGTTGAGGCTTTCGTTGTCGTAGATTTACCAATGATTCAAATGCGTATTCACCAGTCTACGTTGTTTCGAATCTCAGACGTTGTTTCGAATCCCAGACGTTGTTTCGAATCCTACCGCTGCTGCCACCAAATATGTCACCAACTCTTTTTCTTTCTTAGTTGTGACCTACCTCAAGAACTTTCCTTATCTCTACATATAAATTGCTCAACGTCTTCTAACTGTTTAAGAATTAAATTGACACAGTTCTTTGAATGTTTCTTCTTTTCTTCAAACACAGTTTAATAACAACAAACTCAACTCTTGCCTTAAAACAACCGTACTACACTGTATTGTTCAAATTCACTGTCATCAGCAGTTTCTAAGTTTGGCGCGCTAACTGCACGTGTAAAACAATCTACCGTCAGCCAATGTTTAGGCTACTTTAGGCCAAGCGCCCACGAGCCGACAGCGCAACTAAGGCCTAAGACTAAAACGCTTAACAATCGAATACACATTATATATATATCAACCTAAAGAACACCTGTGTACATTATATATGCAAAACATTAGTTCACAGTATATATATGTGCACAATATGTGTGCATGTATGCTTGCGTTTGCCTCTTAGAAAACTCTAAGATTTACGTGTAGACCTATTCTCGATAATAATACGATGATTTATATCTATGTCCTACACGTGGAGAACCGAAAGATCGACCTTGTCGACGTTTAACCATTCGCTTCCCTTGTGCGCAATTTTAGAACGAAATAAGGATTCCAAATTGACAAAAACATCCGCGACCAGCGTAGGCTTAGATGCATAGATACATGGATACATGCAAACATAGCACAATGCACATACATTGTTACGGGTTGTTTACTGGTATGGAATATTACACCAGCTTTATTTAGAAACTCATTTCCTAAGCTAGGGTCCAATACCCAGGTGTTACATGACGCAACAAGAAGACACTGATCTAAAGGAGCGAAATAACCATGAAAACATGACGTATAGAGAAAAACGGCACGTGCACAAAAACTGGTCCAAAGTAACAACACGTCTTGCACACAGGGCAAAAACCGAGTAGTCATGGCAACGTAATGGTATTGGTCTCACGTGCAGCACCAACAACTAAATTCCGATCTGAAGTCTGAAGATAAATTAACGCAGAATCTTTTACCGGTCTATATACTCTTCCATCCAAATGCATAAAAGGCGTACAATGGAGGCCTACACAACAACACAATATAGGCATACCAGTCCTATCCCTATAAGCCGTACATGTATATGACAATATATATATAATATACATATAGACGTATACATATACATGTACCTCTGCATATGCATATTCACATAAGTTTATATACACACAAATGCATAAATACATGCAGGTCTATATATACATACATACATGCAATGTTATAGCCTACATACATGGATGCCTGCATATATATGCAATAGGCCTGTATGCATACATACACGAGAACTGCTATGGCTAAAACGCGAGCCTTTGCCTTCATTGGCCATGCACTATGGAATTTGCTTCCTCCTTTGACTCGTTCCTGTTTATTAACTGGTGGGCCAAGTGCCTCTTTTCGTTGTCTGAAGACCTCTTTCTTTTCTCTGGGTCTTTTTGCACTGGGAGCGCCTCTGATTGATGTGCACTGCGAGAGGCGCTATATGAATTGCTAGATACAATACAAGACAATACAATATAATACAATACACGTATCCATGCGGCCATTATTAGTCGTGCATTTAGCATATACCTATATCTGACCGTTGGCAGTTTTCTCGTCCAGCGCGAAATTTACTCCATAAAGAATTAGGAAGTAGATTTCGCGCAACAATTTCTTGTTTGTTTGGACTTCTACTGCGACTGATTTTCTGTTTTGCCCGGCTTTATATTCCGGCGTAATAGTTGTGCGCTTTGGACAACGGTTCCGTCTTATGCAGTTGCTTCCGCGCTGCCATCGGACCAGTCCATCATGAGGGGAGAGAGGTTCCCAGTTGGAGAGTGGGCCCTATAATTTATAGGCTACTAGTATACCGTCATCAACTGTGAAAAGCTTTGGTTCGGTGAATGAAGAGCAAGAAGAGTCTTGGAGTAATTCTTCCCGCATGCCAAGCTTTCTCGTCCTCAGCGAAACCCTCCTTAGGAGCTTCTCTACCTCCTCTTGCCGGTCTCCCTGGCAACTGGACTTTGGTATCCATTTAACAACTCTGGACAGTCTTTCTGACATGAGCAGCGCTCGTTAATAAGCTGATGCCCTGAGCTTAGCTTTAGAGTGACGCTTTAGAAATGTTGAGTTTACGATTAAGATTACGAACACGATCTGCAGTCAGCCACGAAGAAGGTCCTGCGCCGATGTTCTAGCTCAAGAGACGTCCTGACATCTACCATCTACGAGGGACTGTAGGACGGTGAGACAACCGTGTATACCACTGGCGGCGGATGATCACTTCGCCTATCGTTCCCCACCCTTGGTGTTCCTCACCCTTGGTGTTCCCCACCCTTGGTGTTCCTCACCCTTGGTGTTCCTCACCCTTGGTGTTCCCCACCCTTGGTGTTCCTCACCCTTGGTGTTCCTCACCCTTGGTGATGTGTGTAAGACAGGACAAAGGCCATTGATGAGTAATATAACACAGAGCTTCTTCTCCTCCCTCCCGCTCCTTCCTCTTCTGATCGTCTGTGTCAAAGGTCACGGATCCTCCGAAGAGAACCCCCTCCCTACCCTCCCTTCCTCTGCTGCCTTCGGAACAAATCGATGCCCAACCAATTCGATCGATTGCACACTAAACGCTCTTTGTCTGCTGATATCATTTAGAATCCGATTGTCTTCGATATAGAATAAATGTATCAAGGCAGAAGACAATGACCACATTGCAGATACACTCTCTCTCCTCCCTCCCTCTTTGTCTCCCTACCTTCCTTCCCCTGTGCGTACCATCTACTTCACTTCCGCTGCCTCCCTTTCCCTAAACAAAAGAATAGAATGTCAAGTTACCAACAACCCTGGAAATACGGCTTCAGAAACTGGCTACTTGAGCGCATAAAGAATCAATGTATAAAATATGAAACTGTGTAGGTTGTATGTATGTATGTATGCATGTATGTATGTATGTATGTATGTATGTATGTATGTATGTATGCATGTATGTATGTATGCATGAAACTATGTAGTATGTATGTATGTATATGTATGTATGTATGTATGTACGTATGTATGTATGCATAAATGTATGTATGTATGTATGTATGTGTGTATGTATGTATGTATGTATGTATGTATGTATGTAAGTATGTAGCAAGACACTTACTATAGCCTTTTAAATGGCCTACCTCACAATGCACAGAAAACTATATATATTTATGCACGATGCTCATATATATATATATTATATGAGTGTTTGTGTGTGGGTGCGTGTGGGAGGGGTGTGTGTGGGTGTATAGAGCGATGAATGTCAATGTGTTGTCTATGTATAGTGTATAAGGCTGTAGTCCCTTGACACTTCTGATATGTGTCGATCGGATGTGATGACTAATTCCTCTCATTTCCATTCCGTGATTTCTTTTCAAATCCTCCAAGCATCTCCTCATTCGCAGTTTCTGAATTGCTGGTGATGCCAAATCTCGTTACTCCGATCAACAATTTATGTAGCAGCATTTTTATACGTCTTTGCCCTACAGGCACTGCTATAATTATCATCGCAAAAGTTAAATGGCAACCTACAGCATTATATACCGAATGGCAGCCTATATATACAGTATACACATCAGATACCTTGTGCATTAGACACCGGGCCATAGACATTACTAATTATTAATAATACACATCTTTATCAATCAATCAATCAATCAATCAATCAATCCTTTTATTGTTTCCATAGAATAGTTTACAAGTAGTGATCCAGAGTAATCATAAATCAACGATCATATGTTTAGAAATTAAAACAGACAGATCACAAGATTATCTTATTAACTTAATTTATGGAAACAATCGGGCACCCAGAAGGGACTTAAGTCCCGCTAAGTTAGGGATACCCGTGTACCATGTTATATCAGAGGGATGACAGATGAGTATAGTCTACACAAATAGGATATGTCGATATATATCATGTTAATAAGAGACAGAATAATTAACTTGGAGATGGAGAGAGGAAACGAATTTAGCAGGTGAAAATTCAGTCTTAAAATTGTAATTGTATTTATAACTTTTATCGCGTAGGTGTTTAATGCACAAGGCATCAACCGATGGCACACCAGAACCAGGTTAATATCTAAGAGATCAGTCCCTAAGACCGAGAGGTAAGCAATTTGAAAAAGATAAATCTTCAGTTGAGAAAGAAATGACATAGGTGACTAAACCGAACAGATCAGTAGCGATTGAATGAGACTGTTAGAATTGGTTAGAATGTTTTAAGATAACAAATGAGACTTGGAATATCTTAAAATGTTAGAATATCTTAGAAAATAAGCAAGATGTTCTTAGAGAATAAATGAGACTTTTAGAATGTCATAGACTCACATAGAGACTAAATGAGACTGTTTGAAAACTTAGAATATCTAATAGAATTAACGAGACTGTTAGAATGTCTTTCAGAATAAATGATACTGTTAGAATATCTTAGTAACTAAATGAAAATGTTAAGTCGGAGAATCGACGAGAAATCAATAGTTTTATTGCCACGCCCAAAGTGCTGTTAAGAAGTTGGATATTGATGCAATTTTCGCAGAGATAGGTGTATCTGTTAGCCTACAGTACTGTACTCAGTGACCGATCGATGTTACCTTAAGTGCTACTGTAGTTGTTGCAGAATACAGACTGGGCTTCTGTGGGTAAGGTAGGGTAAAGTAAGATTTACTTGCTTGCTTATATACTTAGGCCTAGTTACACGACCTGCATCAGACAGAGAATCATTTTATTAACGCGTGACGGGAATAGTATTCTGAATTTTGTTGTTAAATTACATTGATCTTTTTGATGCCTCTTTTTGTCTAGGGGCCGTCCATAAAGTACGTCACGCTATTTTTTGACCATTTTTACCCCTCCCCTGTCACAAACTGTCACAAAACTCGGACCCCCCCCTAAAGTACGTCACACTTTCGAACAGTGATTAAATAATAAAAAGGAAACAAAACAATTTGACTAAAAAAAGACTAGATTCACAAATTATGTGATAAACTCTTGTGCTATACTGAATCTGTTTATTATGGGCCTGTGAATTATGTTTAATTCAAAAATATTCACTGGACATCATCCATCGATGGTGAAGTGAAGTGTTCATCCATAGTTACGACTGGCATCAATCTTTCACCATCATCGTTTCCTGGAAGGATAATTGCAGACAGATCAACTTCATCCTCATCTGGTATCATAATATATTTTAAAGAAATAAAATTTAAAAAAAAATAAATGTGTGACGTCACACATGGCTTGACCCCCTCCCCCTGTCACAAACTGTCACACTTTCTTAAACCCCTCCCCTGGAGCGTGACGTACTTTATGGACGGCCCCTTATGCAAACCATTGCGATCTAAGTTAGGCTATCTGGCGTTTGGAAAATTGTTTAAAAGTCATGTGAGGGATACAGAGAGAGACAGACAGTCACCGTCTGCGAAAACGCCATGTAAAGGAGTGTCCTATTCTCACACACACATATATATATATATATATATATATATCAATCAATCAATCAATCAATCAAATCTCTTTTATTGAAGCCAAATGAAAACACATAACATTTTTCAACATAAAGTATCAGGATTGGCCGCAAGAGGAGTCCCAAAAGGGATCAAGATCCCGCTAACTAGGGACACCTAGAACAACATTTCAGAAATATGAATTAGCTAAATCCCTGATAAACAGTGCAACATCAAGTTTCGTACAGCAATGCAAATAGTATAGTACATATTACACAGTAAATGATTATATATATATATATATATATATATATATATATATATATATATATATATAAAGAGAGAGAGAGAGACAGACAGACAGAGACAGAGACAGAGACAGAGACAGAGACAAAGACAAAGACAGAGACAGAGACAGAGACAGACAGACAGACAGAGCGAAACGAGCGAGTCTTGTGTTGACATTTATTTGGCAATTACTTAACATGTTGTCACTGGTCGTCATGGCTGCCGTCGTCGACAGTGACGTCATCCGTCATAGTCAAGTGTCACCATCTGTCGTCCATCGGAATCTGAGGCCATTTCATGTCTGATCCGCCTGTCACCGCAGACGGCGCCATGTTGCTGTCTGATTCACACCATCCGTGAAGAGTCGTGGCGCACTGAGAGGAGGCAGGGAGACAGACGACGACGAGCAGCGAGAATTGATGAGGCGCATTTCGTTCGGCTGTCAAGTGTTGATCGATTGCTACGAATGGAATGATGGATCGATTAATTTCTAGATCGACCGACGACGGGTTGCTAAGCAAAACAGAATATCTCTGGTTACAGTTATTTGGAGGAATGAAAGATTCTACAGCAGTTGCTGCCAGCTGCTTCAGTGCTCAGAAGCAACTAGGCCTACGTGCAATAGCAAAACGGACGAAATATTTGTCATTGGCGTATTTAGGGGTGGTTTTACGGGTTCAAACCCCCCGAAATAAGTTTCCAAAATTTGTTTATATGCTTTTACATGCAAAATACAATAAAAACTGGGGTTTTGCGACGATTTTAAATGGAAACCCCCAATCTTAAAACCCCTCCGACATTTTTTTATGGCTACCCCCATGGCCCGTCACGGACACAAACTGTCAATGAACTTTAAAAATGTAATGTAGAACAAAACTTATGCGGCGCCAACTTCTAAGTTAGAGGCGCTTCTGACTTGACAGCAGTGAATGATGTGCTGCCGACTTCCTCGACTGTCGTAATTCCGCTTCCTCAACGGATCGCGAAACTCTTAACTGTTCCCCCAAGGAATGCGTTGATTAGGGTCAGCTCACCACTGGGTGTGACTTCTAGTTATGGGAATTGGCCATTTTCAAGTAGTTGCTTCTGGGCAGAGCAGCTGGCAGCAACTGCTGTAGAACCTTTCATCCCTCCAAATACTAATGACCTTTACGTTCTTAACGAACTTCAACACAATGTAGGCTAGCATAGCGCATAGGCAATGTCTCTTGATATAATCAAAGACGCTAGTCTATGTGTCTATATATATGTATGCCTACTTGTATGCATACATATATATATATATACATACATAGGTACATGCATGGATACATATATACATACATACTAGGGCTGTTAACGATTAAAATGTTTTAATAGTTAACTATTTAAGAATTAATTACTAATTAATAGTTAACTTTGACTAAATGTATTTCCCAATAAGTTAGGACAAATACAAAATTAAGATAATTCATTGTTTAATCTTTCAATATTATTATTAATAATATTTAGAAATACTTAGTAGTTATTTGTTCATATTAGTATAGTCTAAGTTTTTCAGTTCAAATGTCTACCTTCAACCAGTATTACGCAACCAAACCAGCATGTTAATTTAACACTGCTAGGCTCCATTATAGTGAGTAGCGTATTGTGTTGACCATAATTATATAACCGGCTGAGCTAAAAGTCTCTCATACTCGGCCTCGTCTCGTCCCACGGTGCATGGGCTCCGTCTCCTTTGCTCTGCTGCCCACGGTGTCCTCACTGTTCCTTTTGCCCGTTCAGCTACATTGCAGAAACGAGCTTTTTCTGTTATTGGCCAAGTGACGTGGAACGAACGGGCTTCCATTGGTTCATGGATGTCCGTTCCCTCCCAAGGGTAATATAAACTTCATTCACCGTTCTATCGGTTCAAGCAGTTTAATTAAGACTGCTTTTTTCCGCATGGCCTGGTTCGGGAGCGCCTCTGAGTAGAGACCTTGAAGGGGCGCTATATAAATTTCCACTGATATATATGCATACATGCATGTCACATACATGCATGTCATACATACATACATACATACAACATACATACATACATACATACATACATACATACATACATACATACATACATACATTACACATACATACATACATACATACATACATACATACATACATACATACATACATGCATGCATACATACATACATGCACATACATACATACATACATACATACATACATACATACATACATACATACATACATACATACATACATACATACATACATACATACATACATACAAACATGCATACAGTCATAGTCATACATTCAGTCATACATACATACATACATACATACATACATACATACATACATGCATGCATACATACATACATACATACATACATACAATACATACATACATACATACATATTGTGGGGCACGGTGGTGTAGGAGTATGTTCAAGCCGGAGGGTTGCGGGTTCGAATCCACCTAAGCCGCCGCGTAGGTACCCTGGGCAAGTCCTTCACTCGCAATTGCTCATGCGCTTCGGCGTGAAACTCCGATTCAGTGTCCGCGCTGTAGTCGAGCGCCTCTGAGTACATATCTTGAAGGAGCGCTACATACAAGTACTCATACATACATACATACATACATACATACATACATACATACATACATACATACATACATACGTACATACATACATACATACATACAATCATACATGCATTCATACATACGTAGAATGGTGTCAACCATAGAACGTCCTCATGACTTAAGATGCATCTGTTCACATTATAAGGAGCTGTTGATCATTTCAGGCACACAAGCGAAGTACAACGATGCCTTGCACCCCTCTACGTTGTATTGGACTCGGCTGCTCGAATCAGAACCAGTTCTAGACCATCAGTTCCAGGAATGGATTTCGTTTGGCTTAGAAGTCTGAGGGGTCGATGCCCCAATTCAAGTGGGCGTCAAATCAGTCGCCAGGCCACAAGGGTTTGAAGGTATGAAGCCCCACTGTTATCTATGATTCATAAAAACTTAATCTTTTAATCTGTGTCTCTTAAGCAAGCCCTGAATGACAACCACGCATAAATATGAAATGTTCGCTGCTTCTGTTTTCTGAGCTTCGACGTAAGAGGGTGGGTGATCTGTTCTCACCATCATGATCTTCCTCGGTCACAGTGTACACCGTCAGTGTATTCTCCTGATAACATAGTTGGAGGAGACGAAATCTGGAGACAAATTATTCTGCTGTAAATATATACATAAACATATAATATTATATATAACCATATAATTTAATGAGGAGTACATCACTGAGGTTATAATTACATAACGGGTACATAAGCCTCTGAGATCAAGTCATAGCTGATCTGAAACCGTCCAGTCTCCAGTCTTACAAATCCCACATTTAGCAGTCAGATCGTTTAGTTCCTGTCCTGATCTTGGACGCTGTCCATCCTCGACCTGGACACTGGCTGCTGTAACCTCGATACACCGCGGACGCTCATCTGCCGCGAGATGGGAACAGCATCTCGGTTGTTGGCAGCTGCAGCAGCAGCAGCGGATGCTGGACTGAGCATCTGGCGAAACTTACGGCGGAAGTTGACGTTACAGAGCGGATAGAGAAAGGGGTTAAGGGTGGAGTTGAGATATCCGAACCATGTGACGGCCGTCATCAGACGCGCGTTGTTACACCATTCGCAGAAGGAGACGACGGTGAAGCAGACGAAATAGGGCAGGAAACAGATGGTGAAGGCGCCCATGATGACGCCCACCTGTCTGGCCGCTTTGATCTCCTTCTGTAGCGACGACGAACCCGATCCTTTGACGCCCATCACCGATCGCTCAGTCTTCAGTTTCCTTCTGGAAGTTTTGTCCGCTGCAGGGTTTGGATTCGACGATCGCTGGGTCAGGGCTAAGTACAGGTAACGCCTCGAATGTCCGTTCTGCTTCTGGCCTGTTGGGGTTTTACGCAGAGGAGATGATGTACCGTTGAAACCGCGAACGTTACCTTCGATCGGCTTTTTCGATCTATCGTTCTTCTCGTTGTTTCTTTCCGTGTTCTGCTGCTTTCGCTGCGAACAGGTCCGATAGAAAGAGGAGTCATCGACGACCGATCGGTTTATGATTCTTCCCTTGACCGGGTGAGCCTCTTTCGGTAACCGGACTCGATGGGGCAATGTTCCATCTTCGGCCGAGCTCCCGCCGTGAACGACGTTTCTCAAGCTCAATCGACCGTCGAACCCTGAACAGTCGGAGTTGCGAGACGAGACAGAGCTGGCGGACGACGAGAGACAAGTCCTGTCGATATCCTCACAAAATCTGATGTTTCTAATCGCCGGCAATTCGCATAAAAGTGTCTGACCGTCCTGACCACGACAGGGACATCGGCCTCTGTCAACGGTTGACTCCCGCTCCAGTGTCTGCCCCCGCAGACAGTCGAGCAGTGCAGTGGTACGTCGTGAGCCCCTCTTGCTCAGACTCAAGATGCCACTATCTGCTTTCTGGTTCCTTGCTAATTCAACCGTGGATCCGCTCAACTGTCCGGCAAACGTAGAGTCGGAATCCACTCCTTCGACGTCCTCATCCGGAACATTCCACGTCTCCTTCGAAAGTGGACTTGTTCTTCCGGTCTCTCCGTCGTCAACTCCTTTCTTCCGTCCAGGTAGCGAGTCATTCGATGACGATGCAACATCGTCTGAACGACTCTCCCTTCCATCATCGTTATTGTCCGGTTCATCTGCTGTTTCTTCCAGGCTCATTCCCGTCAGCAGCTGAACCTTCTCACACCTTTCATCACCTACGATCACATCAACTCCCTGGTCTGATCCTCTCTCCCCCGTTCTCTCCGACGGTGTGGCGTCCTTCCTCAATGCAATCCGGTCGTAGATTCGATTCCTCAGGCGTTCCATCGCAATGAATTCTCCGCCGCAACCACCTGTCTTTCCCGCCAAACCTGAGCAGACGACGTCGATCTCCTTTGCCCGCGAACGCAGCGGCTCCGACATCTGTCGCCGACAGTTGAGATGACCCGACTTCCGGGTGGCTGACCTTTCCGAGCGCCGCTGACGTAGACAGAAACTGAGCCTCGAAGGTCTTCTGAGGAACCGCCCATATTTCGGTTGATCGAGGACGGAAGGAGGGTCCGTGTCGGCCAGATGGAGGGACTCTGAGCTGAAGCTCTCCGTTGTTGTCGGCTGAATCCTCTCGCAGACCTCGATCAGCGATCGGCGCCGGATCTCAACGAAGATGCGGATGTAGAGGACGTACATGATGGCCAGAGGAAGGTAGAAGTTGAGGATGCTCGTCGTTATCTTGAGGATGCTGCTGCGGGCGTACTCTGTATCGCAGACGGTCGAAGGAATCGTTCGAACGCCTTCGTTGACGAAGTGATGCCAGCCGACGATTGGTATGATCCACAGCGATGACAACACCCACACCTACAACAGTTTTACATGCTTATTATTGGTATCACTGATTGATTTATACTTACGTAACAAATTATTAATATTTTCCCTCTTTAATGCCGTCACCAAAGTGCGATTAGCAATTGGTTAATAAAGAATACAGTTACCTACTTAGTAACCAACTGTAATCGTAATTGTAAACTCAAAATTTCAAAAGCGCCAATTAAAACCTAGTGTTTCCACTGTTAAACGTCACATTATGTCGGCCATTGTTTAACCATTTTATGGCTTCCATTGTCTAGCCATCTTATGGTTGATGACGAACTTACCTCACTCACAAATGACGACAAAAGATCAAGAGCTAATCACAGGGCACCAACTTATTCACGAGCGCTGTGTCGAGTCAGAAGGGTTGTCCAGAGATATGAAGTGGAAATCCAAGCTTGGTTACCAGCAGGAGCACGAGAAATTAAATGCACAGAAAGTTAAACAGAATCAGAATGAAATTTGACAGATATATGGTCACTTGTTTCTTTCCATGTCCCTGCTCTTGTCCCTGCTCTTGTCCCTGCTCTTGTCCCTGCTCTTGTGTCCCTGCTCTTGTCCCTTCTTGTCCATTCTCCATTCTCCGTGGCCGAGGCCAAAGGAAAACAATGTTGTTCTCATATTATTCGCGAGATGGCGCCACCGTTATCATGTCGCCTTCTGTAGGTAAATGGACGACGGGCAACTTCGACACTGCTCGTACTCTGTCAGTGCCAGTTCCAAGCCTGCATAAAGGAGGAGGGCGACGCTAATGATCTTTATTATCACACATTGTTTAAACTGAAACTACTACTACTAGTGGACGACGGACCACGCATGCAAGAGTCTACTAAGGCTTTATTATATGGTTGGAGTATAACCTTGACTCTGGTTTCATTTGAAGCGACATCGATTGATACCTTGTGCATTATGATAACGGTTCTATAGAAGTCATCAGATTACTGCGATTAGATTAGATAATATACGACGTATGCAAGAGGAATAATTAGGGATAGACCAGAAATACGTTAAACGAGATGAGGTGGAAGAAGAAACGAAACACAGAACAAATAAAATGATAGTATAGTACATGTCCAATAAGTTTTGCACGATACGGTTTACGACCAAATCCTTTCCCCGCACGGTGCAAGACCCCTGTCCCCTTCTCATATACATATATATATAGCAAATATATAGCATATATAGTAAATATATATATAGTATGTGTAGTATTTATATAGTACATGTAATATATATAGTATAATGTAGTATAATTATGTAGTATATAGCCTAATTGTATGCACGAAGAAATGAAAATTCAAGCTTATCAAGAAATGAAAATTCATAGCTCATCATATATTAAATATATTCTTATTCGTTTCCTGTATTGTCATTATTATTGTAGTCTGTGTAGTTTCCCTGTCGTCCTTATTATAGTTGTTTACCCCATCAGCCCCGTACTTTTCTCAGGTGCTTTTGCTTTTTCCTGCACTTTTCGTACCATCTATAAACTGCCCATGATATTTCGCAGTCGGAAGAGACGCTGCCAGGACCGATCTATTCAGACTGTTTGTCATTGGCGCTGATGTTACTACGGTCGACTATACTTAGGTCGAAGATTTACGATGGCAGAGAAAACTGAAGCAATTTCTATAAAGTATCATCAGACGATATTTTCTAATAAATCGTTCATGCGTCGCATATAGCGGAGACTCCTTGCATTAGAAAGACCGGGACTCCTGCAGTCTAGACTAACAAAATGCTATGCTTACTCCTTAGAGAGGTTTCTAAAGTAGCCACATGAATGACTAGATACATTTATGGTGGTCGTCTGGGCATGTACATGTATTTATGATGGGTCAATCTGTCATCTACACAAATAGGCTTATCGTTGACAATCACACCTTCGCTACTTATATAGCTTCTATTTAGGCGTTAGTCTGAGAAGTCCAGATTTCAATATATTCAGCACTCAGACGTCACTTCGCATCTGACAATAGATACGACTTCATTGCAGTTGTTTTCAGTTCTCATTTATATTGAGGCCACGCTTTTTAACAGGTTACATCTTCAATGTAATTTTTTCTTTCTCGAAGGTTTGAGTCACAAATGTTTGCTGATAGAATGGGACTGTTGAGAATTTTATGTCAAACTCTAACGTATAATTGTTGTCATTGTTGCTCCATATTGCGCATGGTTTTGTACCGGGCTGCGATCTGTCAGCTTCATTGCCAAATAAACGAATAAATATATATATTGACTTGTTTTTTAAATTATTACACCTGACAAAATATAAAAAACGGTTTGTCTTATCTCGAGTTAAGGCTAAGCTAAAAATCCGGTGAATCAATAATAATTTAAGTCCGATTGTTTTACATAATATCTGAAGTTGTGGATACCTCCCAACATCTTAACTCAGAGTACTTTTTCCTTTTCCTACCGAAGGCAAATGAAAAGCAATGCATTAGCATTTTGTACTTAGGGCGCCGTGTCATGTGCAATTCAGTTGGAGGAGAGTCACAAAGAGCTGCATGCAACAGTCAAAGGGACAGTCTGAATCTGACAACTTGAAAGACACGGAGAAGATGAGACAGTCTAAGAGCAATGCATACCACGCACACAGCGAGCGGCAGATCAAAGGCCTGACAATTAAAAGTCGGCGCCGCCAAGACACAGACAAAGCACAAGAGGAACAAGATGAGGTACGAAAGAGTTCACACGCGACCTCCGAAGAAGAAGTCATCGTCCTACAGATAATTATTAGGAGAGGCAGGCGACGTCCGCCTCTTCTCCCTGTTTATGGCGTCTACACTTTGTGACAGATGACAAACACACGTGCTCACACGATGCACTGGATGCCATGACAACCTCTGTTGCCACGGGTGAAATGCAATCACAGGATTTGACAATGCAACATCACGTGTTACATTACATATCGGTAGGACAACAGAATAGCATAGCAAAACATTAACATTATATATTACATGAAGAAGTCTGTAAGAGACATCAGTTCTGGGGCCCAGCTGCAGCTCGAGCGGCCCTTATTTAGGAACAACTATTGCTTCATGTTTATAGGCCTATGTATGTAGGCCTACATTGTATACGCAATTACGCATGACACTGTATGCAAGTATGCGTCTATGCATGCATGTTTGTGTTTACGTGTAGGTGTGTATGTATGTAAGTATGTATCTATGTATCTATGTGTATATATGTATGTATGTATGTATGTATGCATGTATGTATGTATGTATGTATGTATGTATGTATGTATGTATGTATGTATGTATGTATGTATGTATGTATGTATGTATGTATGTATGTATGTATGTATGTATGTATGTATGCATGAACGTATGTATGTATGTATGCTATTCATGCGTGTAGGTATGCATGCATGTATGTACGCATGTTTGCATGTATATATTGTATATGGCTATCTATGTAAGGGGCAAATTTTAAGATCACATTAACGCTAATATGTAGTAGCGATATTTTTTTCCTGAAAAAGTGGACCAGTTCTTTCGTGTACGGTAAAAGATCGTTTTTATTAAAAGTTACAGTTCCTCGTCCATGATTCGTGATCTTATGATATCAAACACCAACTGATGCTACTAATGAATCTGATCTAAGAGCTCCGAATGTGATGATGAAAGATGCCGATATTACGATAACAATATAGCATCACGATAAGGCTGACGGATGTATGGACGGATGGACAGATGGATGGACGGATGTACGGATGAATGAACGGATGGACGGACGGGTAATAATAATCTTCGTTTAATTTCAAACTGACACAATGCAGGATGATTACAAATCAGTATGAACGGATGATCACAAGTTATTACAGGAGTCGAATTTTTAACTAAATACGGCAGCCATGCAAGGCGCCCATCACGTCCTACATCTCATTTTTACGAACGCGCCATCTCGCGAATGATAGGCTGAGTAAACCTTTGGGAGGGTTGCGGGAAGTGATCCCGCTACCTACTGCTCTTCACGCCACTGATGTTACCACTACACTATGGACCCCATGGATGGACTGATGGATGAACGGATGGATGAACGGATGGACGGATGGATGGATGGATGAGCGGATGAACGGATGTATGTATGGATGGATGAATGGATGGAGAGATGACGGATGAAAGGATGGACGGATAGACGGGTAGAGAGATGAATGGACAGTCGTTCGAAGTAAGAGGAGACGAAACGTATCATCATCTTTCAATGGTCACGTCATAAAGTGCGCTGTCAGACCAACACATGAGACACAATGTCATGTATCTCCTGCTTCAGCAGCTTCCATCCATCGCATCATATACTCAGTGACATCGAATGGCTACTTCTTCACGGTCTCTGTCCTCCGCCTCAGACAACTTCACAAATCACAGCGCACGCAATCGACGACAAACCAGTTTCTACAAACAGTATGCTTCTGTATCTGTCTATCTGTCTTCCCGGTTGCCTGTCTGTCTGCTTGTCTATACGTGTCCGTATGTCTATTGCCTGTGCGACTAATGGCTTCATTATTTGTCTGTTCTTTGTCTGTGTCCTAATTGACTGACTGTGTCTGTAGGTCTGTAAGTGGGGATACAATGTGTATTCCTTCCAGGATATCCGTTCTATGTGAACTTCTTGCTTCTTCGTCAACGCTTTGACATATTGTAGTCAGCAAATCAGAATGGTCCTGTAGACATGCAATTATTGCCCGGAAAACAGCCAACCTACCGAGACCTATATACATCCTGTCTGATAAATGTCAAAGGTCACGTTAGCTTGGTCAGCTGTGGACGATAACATTCGCGATTTATCGTCGAGACAACAACGTTTCAATGCTCAGCACTGGTGTCTGGCTCTCGCAGACATGAGTCTTAAATTAGAAGGAGTGTTCCCATTTGTCTGGTCGCATCAGCTGCCCTCAGCCGCCCTGGAAAGCGATCGAGGGTCCCAAGCAATGGATCCGCTATAGGGTCAGAAACATGTCTCACCGCAGATCAACTGAATTAACTATGGAGGCATCAGGTGTTGTTGCAGCCAGAAAGCATCTTTTCTCCTCCCTTCCTCCCCCTCCCTTCCTCCCTCTCTCCCTCCGTCCGTTCGTCCGTCCAACCCTACTCTCTCCTTTCCTTCATCAATTACAGTCACCGTTACCGCTTCTCTTGTATGAACGATCTGAAGTTGAAGACTTTAAACAGGAAACGCACGATTTTACAAGCATTCTTTCCCGAACGAAACAGTTACGCAGTCATTGGTGAAATTTATCGATTTTTATACAGTTGCTTTAAATTCCAATTCCTACTTCGTTTGCCACTCCTTTACTGAGAGGTCGACGTATTGTTACTCTCAGCAGTCCTTTGTAGGTTGGAAGGATCTGAAGTGAAACAGTTCGTTAAGTTCCAAACACCTAACACAGGCCACAGCTCGGATGTCTGGATAACTGTTTCCGATTAGCGATCACACTTCTACTGAGTCTCATCTTTCAAATCATATTACCATTTTCTCAGAGTCTGGCTTCCCATTTAAGCCGATTCCATATTACAAAATTACAAAAAGTCAATTTAAATTTGTTAGATTTCGCTCGTCTGCATAACATAAGTTTAGTTCCACGGCATGACATCAAGTGCTCTATGGATGAAGTTAAGGCCATCCTACTCATCTTCCATGGTCACAACCTGCTAAAGGCCGTTCATCTCCTCGGCCAGCATCTGCTGGAAAGTATGTTTTCCTGGAATACGTCTTGTCCTCGAGTGATCATATCCTATGTTACTCGCAAACCTCGGCGAGTACTGTTCACACACACACACAGATATACAGATGTCAAGGAACATAATAATGACATTTTTGGAACTGATCCGGCTGACATTAACGAAACATTGCAAATGGAACTTATTGGCAATCAGAATGACAGTCGCATGAAGAGAGCTTTCCAGTGGCAAGACCTTTTAACATTCTACAGACAATAATTATGTATCCCCAGAGGATTTTCCAAATCTGTCCAATCCGGCATTTCTATTAATAACGCACTAATTTTTAACAATCTGAAATGACATTTTTCATTATTTTTATGGCTGTTTTTGCAACCTTTTCTCAGGTGCGGGGCAATGCAATTTCTATAAAGACGCAGTTTAGTACCAGAATAGACTTCCATTAACGGATGACATTGTAGCGAACACACTTCGTTTGACGTCACGAGTACACAACTGATGAAATTATTTCAAGCAACATTTCTGCTCTTAAAACCCACTGAGATATACATGTATATTGTATACAGGCGGATGCCCACAGCAGAAGACACGCGATGACTATATTTCATCTAATGCAGAAGCAGTGTGGAATTTATTGTATTGTAATCCAATTTTGATTTACCACCAACACACGAATAGCACAAAGTCTTTCGCCTTCTTATTAATGTTCGCAAATTAAATGAAAACGTGACGTAGGCTACTTTTGTATTTCGCTTATAGGTTGACAAGAACCTATAATTATGTGGTTATGCATTAATCAAGTAGAATACGCAACTTATGGAAGTTTTGCTCTTGAAGGTGTTCTGTAGACTAGAAGTTGAAATAACAAAACAACAATAACGTACTTTGAACCCATTAAATATCTGGACAAAGTTTAGGCCTACCGCTAAGACGGATAGTTATTTAAAATTTCGAATAATAAATAATTTATCTGTATTTTCAATTAGAGTCAAACAATGCGTATGTATACACGAAAGCGCCTCTGAATGGGAAATCTGGTAGGGGCGCTATAACAAGTGTTCAAATACAATACAATACAATACAAAGGAATTAAACCAGCGGATGATTGTCGGAGAGAGTGTTCTGCTGACTGGTGAGTAGTGTGTTTACCGACGTCTTATGGCTGTTACGGCCGTCGACGTCACCCTCCTCCTTTATCCAGACTTAGTACTGGCACCACTCGAAATGGCAGTGTTTTGGTTTCAGCATAGTAACTTATTTATCGGGATAGTGCTTTCAATCTGATGGATTTTACGTCGGTCGGTCGTGCTTCTGCCATCAGCGCCATAGACAACGACGACCTGGGGAGTGGGGGGTGGGGGAGGGGTGGGGGGGGTGCTGATGACGACAGGAATCCTCGGGGGGATACACAGACCCACACACACTCTTAAAATCACCATCTGGTAGCAGCAACACAAATGTGACCTGGAAAACTAAGGAAGTAAGTAAGTAAATGCGTATGCACGAAAGTTAGCAAATAAGTATGTAAGTAAATGATTGCAACGAAAGAAGTAAGTAATCAAGTACGTAAGTAAGTAAATAAGTACGTACATAACGTACGTAAGTGATTAACTGAGTACGTACGTAGTAAAGTAAATAAGTATGCACTTAAGTAAGTAAGTAAGTAAGTACGTGAGTTAGTTAGTATGTAAGTAAATAAGTACGAAAGTAAGTAAGTAGCCTACATAAATAGGTAAGTAGGTCGGCAGTTAGTTACGTTAGTAAGTACGCACATACGTAAATAAGTAAGTAAATCACACATTTGTTGGTGTGCAATGTGTCCGCCGTCAGCTGAGCGATGAGTCATGGAGAACTGCACCTTCAGCAGTAGCCTACATGTATATAATATTATGTCTGTGCAGAGCAAAAAGGCAATTACATTACAATAATATGCGATAGAGAATATGGACTGACACTGACATTATTTTGACTTTACGGTGTTCAAAGTAAGAGTCTGTACTCTGTAAACGACCTTGGGCATGTCTTTGGTTTCTCAAATGTTAGCTGTATATATCTGTGTCAAGCGCCTCTATATCTAACAACAGAGCATCAGTTGATGGTTTTGAGATGTTCTGTGGCAAGGACTTCCTCAAGGTCTACAGTGCAGTCTCAGGGAGAGACTCAACTCGCGCACTACGTGAAGCAAGATGAACTCTCAGACCAGCTATATGTCAGATAGATGGGCCTTACAGTGTCTGCATACATTTATTTGCTTTTTAAGTGAGGCCTTGCAATAGTTTCTGCTGTGATCAGGAATCGGTTTTGAGTGCGATTGAGACGAGAAGTCATGACGATATTAAGGAGACTGTCATTAACTGTGAAGTATGGCGATCACGCAGGGGACAAATACGAGAATACTACCGCAGTTGAAACGGTGGGTAGGGCGCGGGAGGCTGACTGGGGGCAGAGGAAAAACAGAAAGACACATTACAACTCAATTTATGTTGAACGAATTGCTCTTTCGGTCTCTCCATGCAAGAACTTCGATCAAGATCTGAAGATAACGCCGGGTAATAACTCGCTCTGCCACTACTTATTCCGACACCGAAAAGGCACAAGTGGAACGAGTAGTCAGGGTGTGCTTCTGTCTTCGCGTCTGTCTATGTGTCTCTCTATGTATCTGTCTATGTGTCTATGTGTATGTGTATGTGTCTCTCTGTGTATCTGTCTGTATCTGTCTATGTATCTCTCTATGTATCTGTCTGTATCTGTCTCTATGTGTCTCTCTATGTATATGTCTATGTGTCTATGTGTATGTGTATGTGTCTCTCTGTGTATCTGTCTGTATCTGTCTATGTATCTCTCTATGTATCTGTCTGTATCTGTCTATGTGTCTCTCTATGTATCTGTCTATGTGTCTATGTGTCTGGTTATGTGTATGTCTGTGTGCATGTGCGCGTATCTGTCTGTCGGTCGGTCGTTTTTCTAATTTAACGATCGAAGTTGAGTGGCGAGCAGAAGTTGGATCTTGCGGTCGAGGTTTTGACGATGAGTTTAATGATGACGATGATAATGATGAATGGAAGGGAATGGAAGGGAATGGAAGGGAATGGAAGGGAGTGGAAGGGCCATCAGAGGCCGTATATAGGGCGGAGAATTGCACCGCTGACAGACTGACGGACATACAGAGAGACAGAGAGACACGCAGACAGACAGTCAGACAGACATGCAGACAGACAGAGACAGACCGGCAGACACAAACACAAGAAGAAAGGCACATAAACACACAAACAGGCACACAGAGACATATTTAGGCATAAAACAACGTCAGGCACACAGACAGACAGCCACAAACATACAGAAAGACAGATCCACAGACAGTCAAATCGACAGATGGAGTAGCAAGTGTAACGTGCGTTTTATACCCCGTCTGAGAACGTATTTAGAAGGGATTTATAGAGTTGATGATTGTGTGTATACTTACGACTGAGATCATGACAAGTCCTCTTGCTCGTGTCCTCTTGCGCAGGTACTTGAGAGGATTCGTGACGGACCAGTATCGGTCGAGGCTGAGGATGAGAAGGTTGAGGATGGAGGCTGTGCTGGCCGTGTAGTCGACGCCGATCCAGAGCTGGCAGAGGGCCACTCCGAACAACCAGTCCTCGGTGAAGACGTAGATGGCACTGATCGGCATCACGACCAGACCTACGACGAGATCAGCCACCGCCAGACTCACGATGAACATGTTGCACACCTATAATATACATGTAAGCTTACGTCACATTGTAACATACACGCACGTATGTCACATGATTAAAAATTCACGACTTTAACAATACTTTTCACTTGTCCCATTGAACTGACATGTTTACCGTAATTTATTGCTCATTTCATGAGAGCAGACGTTTCTTCGCCCTCTGATGAATTACATCGCTATATAAATATATAATCCTGCTGCTGCTGCTACTTCCACTACTACTAAACTTACTACTGATGCTGGTACTACTACTAATGCTACTAGTACTACTACTACAGCTACTGCTACTACTACTGCTACTACTATTACCACCACTACTACTACTACTACTGCTACAGCTACTGTTACTGCTACTACTATTACTAAAACTACTACTAAAACTACTACTACTACCACTGCAACTACAGTACTGTTACTGAAAGTAATACAAATACTGCTGCTCCTAATAATATTAACATTTCTACTATCATCAGTCAAAGGATTCTCGTCAACAATATTATTGACAGATGGCATCATGTTCAATGATCTGACTGATTTCTTTTTCTTAAGGTTGATGCGTTGTGCATTATAGACCGACGCTATATAAGTTCTTAATTCCAACTGGCTAAATCGATTGTTAGTTTATCTTATTTTTATACTTTGAATAGCTGAATACGAATATTGAAGAGAAAATAAGCAAGACCGAGCTAATGATTTTTTCTATATTTAAATCATGTAGATAATTAGGAAACACCCAAGCGAATAATATTATAGCACATGAAAAAACGCTTAGAAATGTAGGACGAATGTAGAATTCTATTCCTTTATACTGGATTTCATTCCCTGGGATATGGTTATATGCGACACCCGTCCAATTAGTCACACATTCTGGTCATTTATGGAGTCTATTCTTTAGATATAGGGACGGCTTAAGCTAAGCCAAGCACAACAGGATTAAGGGGTCTCATGCATGCAACGGTGGTACCTGTCTAATAGGCTATTGAAGAGAAACAAATTATGCAACACCTACCTAATTAATTTATTGATATTTATATGTTATATACGTCGCTTTTGAGGGCTCCTAAAATGCGCTTTATAACAGTCCGGATACATACTTAAATATTGCACATAGAGTCCCAAATCTAGACAATTAAGCCAAGCTTATCTACCTGACCCAGAATGACTCTTTTAGCCTAATTACGTTTCACTTAAGCCGACAGTCGATGAAGAACCTTGTAACTTAGCTGCGTTATGACAGCCAGAGTTGATCAATAAACGAAAATACAATACAATACATGGAATGATAAGATCCTGGAAATGCGTACACTATAGTGGCCGACTGGTTAGAGCGGTTGACCTGTAACGTCGAGAGTACGGATTCAATCGTCGTCCGGGTTGGTTTAACTGTGTAGGGACCTTGAGCAAGTCCTTCGCGCACAATTGCTCTGCAATATAATTGGTTCTGCGCCGCCGAGGCGTGTGCACTTCTGAGCTTTGGGCCACCTTAGGAAGAAGGGCGATATCAAAGGCAGTTGTATAATGCATTGTATTGTATAGTAATAATACTTTAGAAATGCTGTAAAAGCAGCTGGTTGCATGGTTGTTCTTCGTATTTGCGAGTTGGTCATGGCGTTAATTCTTGTGTTAAACGAAAACTACTGATTTTCTCCTATAATGAATTCTATCAGTTTTGTCACTGCAAAAATTCTGACTCCGGTCAGGAGCCAGTGTTATTTAAAGGCCCCATGCAAATGTACATTTTGTTTAATGGTCTATGCTGCAGCTCTAAAGCCATGCAAGTCTAGCAGCTACTAGATTACCGCGAGGCTTCAAGCCCACTATTTGCACAAAACTCACCTTATAGACTATAAGGTCATGCCTATAATGACAAATCTCGCCAATCAGATAGATACTTGATTGTACTTTAACTTCTGTGCCACGTCTTCTCCCAAACTAAGGTTGGATCTATTTGTTAATAAGCGATTACACTACCTAAACTCAACTTACTTTTCGGTTAGCTCACCTTGTTCAGCATTTGCTTATTTCACCATAAGACAAAGTTAAAGCCATACCTATTGGAAAAAGAAGTGACATTAAGATTCATGTTATGTGTTTTCAGGATCCTCTACTACCGCGCTAGACGCCATCGACAGATTTCTTGTGGGGAATGCTAATCAACCCAGCGATGCCAAGAACATTAATTGCATCGTCGTCTACTTAAGAGAGAGAGAGAGAGAGAGAGAGAGAGAGAGAGAGAGAGAGAGAGAGAGAGAGAGAGAGAGAGAGAGAGAGAGAGAGAGAGAGAGAGAGACAGACAGACAGACAGACAGACAGACAGACAGACAGACAGACAGACAGAGACAGACAGACAGACAGACAGAGACAGACAGACAGACAGACAGACAGAGACAGACAGACAGACAGACAGACAGACAGACAGACAGACAGACAGTGTGTGTGTGTGTGTGTTTGATAGCGAGAGAGAGAGACAGAGACAGACAGACTGACAGAGACAGAGACAGAGACAGAGACAGAGAGACAGAGAGACAGAGACAGACAGACAGACAGACAGAGACAGACAGACAGACTGCGTTGGTGTTCTGGATCCGCTCTGATCAAAGCATAGCATATAGGACCAACATAATCTGGAGTGCAGTCGTCTTTTTCCATCCGATTTCACCCGTCAGCAAATGCTAGACACTTGCATGATGTTGCCATTGGCTGGATTAGACTTGTGTCAACTTAAATATCCGACAACATGCCAAGGCGGTCGCCCGAAGGAAGTCGCCTTTCGACAAACGATCAGAGTCTGTAATAGTCTAATGTGATATGATTGCTGTACGTAGGAACACATGCATGTGTCAATCGATGGCGCTCCATAGGAACGATATAAAAGCCGCGTAGAAAAGAATAGACGCCTTGAACAGGCACGCTTATATATAATATAATATATATATTATATATATATATATATAATATATGTAGTAAATTATGTACCGACCTCGAGCAAAATTTCTATGAAATGTATTGAAAATTGGCCGCGTTTTCTGATAAAGGAATGGAGAGAGACTGCATGACCGTTAAGTTATACCCTACTTTTAAAGACGAAATGTCTTTGTCCGAAAAACAACAGTGGCCATACTTAGCCGCAAAGAACTGGAGCAATAGAGGTAAAAACAACGAGCACTTGGTCGGTGAATCAATATGCAAGACAGTTAATTGTAGGGCCCTATCTGTATACACAAAGGTCCATGTATTTTATGTACATGACTATTCTTGTATATTTATAGTTAGGCAAGTATATCTATGTCATATGTATACATATATGTAGATAGTACTAGATACACACATATTATCTGATTGGCTAGATCTTTTTGTTCCTAGCACTATAGGACTGCCTTGGCTCAACGCCGGGCATTTGCTGTGGTTGGTCCCTCTACTTGGTATGACCTTCCTCCCTCATTAAGGGCTAAACTAATGACTAGTTTTCCTCTATGGTCTCTCGTTCTTTAAAGACGTTTCTTTTCCCCCGGGGTTTTCGTGCTGAGAGCGCTTCTGAATAGTTATTCTGAGAGAGGCGCTATATAAATCTTTAGATACAATACAATACAAATATACGTCAATATATACATATATATATATGTATCTACAGCATATTTAGATACATGTATGGATTTATGTATACCTCGATACACATATATATACGTATATGTATACGTCATATATCTATGTATGCATGTGTTTTTTAAACTACACCGATATGTCTGTGTGCATAAACATATTACTTGAAAATATATGTCATCATCTACCTATAGACTATACAAATTATGCAATATATATGTGTGTGTATATATAGAAGATAAATGACCTCGGTGTCTCTGTTAATGAGTGGCAATTATTGAGTCAAGTGTTGGACCCATGTTGCGTCTAATTTTAATACTTGTACGCAATTATGACGATAGCAAGAAGAGTGAACCTAAGCAGTGCCAGTCCTGTGAGTGCTTGGAAGGGGGTGACGATCCATGTGGTGCAACAGTCATCTGGTGCAAACTCAATCTCCAATGGCTTCGGGTTCTTAACTGACAACGTGGATCAGACACGGTTTTATGTCCACAGGATTCATGTAGCGCTCGTGAATAAGCTGGTGCCCTGCGCTTGGCTTTCGAGTGGCGCTTTAGAAGTTTGGAGATTACGATTACGATTACGACGATGTAGATCCAATGGAGCTGCATACGTTATCAAGTGGTTAGCGTGTTGGCCTATATCAACCGATAGGTCGGGGTTCAAATCCACTCCAGGACATAGATTTCTGCTCCTTCTGCATTCCCTATATAAATGAGTAGACTGATCGTACACTTTCTTTGGGAAGATGGGAAGATGAGACGGCGAGGGAGAGGATTGGCCACCCGCTGCCCTCATATATGCGTCTAACCACTAAGAAAAATGAGGTCGCTAAGACTTCATTACAGTGGCTTCCTCTTCTATATGAAAATATATAGCTCCGTTGTAAAACCTCTCAGAGGCGGATAGAGTTGGCAGACAGTCATACATTGCATGATAGGCCTATCTAAAGAAACTCAAACGAAGACCATGGAAACCTTTTGAAGCCACTTCTAACTTAGGCCTAAAAATCACCGAGTATACAATACATGTTACGCTCTATATGCTAAGACGGCGTTCGTCAAAGGCCCATTGCCAGGTCAAATTCAAGACCTCAGGTAAACCTGTGACTCGAGCGGTATATTAGATTTTAATAATAAATTATAAATTGCAGGCCAAAACATATCTAACGAGGTTGTGAGGCGAATTCGTCCAATGGACTGCCATTCGGAGTTGATTTTTGCTGTTCTTTCTCTCGTTTCCTGGTTCTCATTTCAGTCCTTGTTAGTAGTTCGTAATTATCTTCACAGCGTTCTTAAGCATCGCAATCGTTATCCTCATTTCATCATCTTCGTCGTCATTGTCGCCGTTGTCATCATGATTCGTCGTCGTCATCATAATTGTGGCCATAGTCATCATCAACGTCAACGTCGTCATCCTCATACATCATCGTTACCAAATCGTCCCTTGAAGCCCAACGGATTTTTAATAGCCTAGTTGTTACTTTTCTTCGGAGGAGCGTATACTATGCCTACTATTATGATACAACGAACATCTGGTTGTAAATGCTGCTATGTCTGTTATGCGTTGTACTAAGATGTATTAAAATCCTAGAAAAGATGCTTCGTTTATTAGAATTATTTATCTTTGGGTTCTTCATTTTTGTGTAGGCTACGTAGGGAACGCATACTTAAAGATACTGATATATCATACAATTTACTACTAATAGCCTACTTTTCCTGTCGATTATTCAGCCAGTCGTTCGATTGTCATTTAGCCTTGGTGATGCTCTTTCATCGACTCATTCGACCGACAAAGTCAACCGTTGCTTTTTCTGAGCCAGAGTTCTAACGGCAACGCGAGATTTTAACAAGACTTAGTGTCCATGACGTGGCAGTAGATCAGTTAGGCAGAGAATGATCGTCGAAAACGACCTTAAACGATATACGAGCAACGACACAACACAAAAGACAACACGATGAACGGGAGTAATAATAGTTGGTCTATTGAATAGAGTCATCAGTATCTCTTAAGAGAGAGAGAGAGAGAGAGAGAGATCCGAGGCCTTTGTCAGAGCAGGATCTGGAATATTTTACTCTTCAAAGCAATGCCTTGAAACAGCAATCACCAATATAGCGATATTTTCTATTTATCTATGACATTTATTGCTCACGTAAAGTCAGTAAATTCGCATTGTGGGGCAAGAGGCGTGTACGACAAATCAAATCGATAGTACATTGGAATTAAAATCGAATACAATCATGCTATAATTTATGTATCTATGGTGTAGACCAGGATAATTAAATAGCGTCTCTTTAGACCATCACAACATGCATGAAGATATAGATCGCGAGTCACTGCATAACTCGCAATACTGAATTTTAAGACCTAGCATATATACAGGAAAAGTAGGCTATTAGTAGTAAATTGTATGATATATCAGTATCTTTAAGTATGCGTTCCCTACGTAGCCTACACAAAAATGAAGAACCCAAAGATAAATAATTGTAATAAAAGAAGCAGGATCTTTTTACGATTTTAATACATCTTAGTACAATGCATAACAGACATAGCAGCGTCTACAACTAGATGTTCGATGTATTAGAGTAGGCCTATACGTTCCTTCGAAGAAATGTAACAAGTATTAACAATTTTATTGTAGCCTATGCTTTTGAATTTTTTTAATAAATCTGAAAGTTTATTTGTTATGTCAAAACTTGTCAGATGTTTGTTAAGGACTCTGTGTCCCGTTATATTCTATCCGTCCTAAAACTATCGGGAAATGAATAAATTTATCCTCCTGGATGGAATATACCGGTTTAAAGTATGTGGGAGATAAACCATTTCTATCAGCCATCGTGTAAAACCACCCCGGGGAATAAAAATTCACAGGTATACCTCATTATTGAAAATGCATATAATTGATAAATCAATGCTGTAATCAATATCCAAAAACCAGAAATAGGTAAAGCAAGTGACTCAAAGTGTTCTAACCAACTAAAATCGAAATTACATTAGGAAGAATAGCCACACGCGGAAGCGGCTTTCTTCCCCTTCTCTTAAGAGGGATTTTGGGGACAGACAGCATGACGTTGTCGCTTAAACATTTCTAAAGATGTTTTCGCATTTCTGAAGGATCACCGAAGTTAACATCCAGCGTGGCAGAACCGGAAGCAATCTAAAAGGCATAGGCAGTTGCCTACAGCCCACATGAAGAGAAGTCCTTTCGCTGCTGGCAGGGAGGACTTTATCATGTACATGTAGGTCCCCCCGATGTTTAGGTGCCTTGTGTAGAACTGACACAATTAATGTCGGCTGAGAATTGCCGCTGTCGTGTCATTCGCCAGCTATTCACCATCCAACCGCCTGGGTCTACTCGCTCATCATCATACCTTTCTCTATCCCGGCCTCCAGTCTCATCCTCTCTGAAATTCTGCAACCGCTCCTTAGTCTATGCTGCACCAGCTCTTTGGAACAGACTCCCAAAAGACCTCCGCCAGTTTGCTCATCATCCTATCTCGCCTCTTAACTCAAACTCTCCTCCGCTTGCACTCTCCTCTTCTGCTTTCCACTTACGACTGAAAACCGAACTCTTCAAGATATCCTATCCTGATTCCACTCCTGCGCCACCACACGACCACCATAATCACCGATTGCCACCGTAGCACCATGCTGTCTCCTCAGCTTGACCTCCCCGGATTTTGACCTGGCACCGAAACGAACAGAGGAGTTTTTGGCTATTGCGGACTTGATTTGATATAGCGCCGGTGAATAAGCTGGTCTCCCTGACGTGGCTTTTGTGGGCGCTGAGAAATTTTCGAAGATTTACATTACATTACATTACATTCCCATCATCCTGCGAATTTTCTCCTTGTCTGGACTCTTCCATCTTCGAATTTCGTGTCGTTTATTTTATACAAATCCACAGTGTTGGGTATGAGTTAACTCAGATGAGTTTAAACTCACGAGTTAACTCACTTGCTGTGATTTATGAGTTTGAGTTAACTCATCTTAAAGAGTGTGAGTTATGAGTTTGAGTTAACTCATATTTTCTGTGAGTTTGAGTTATAACTCAATTATTTCAAACTCAACTCACTCGGCACATATTATGTTGAAACAAGCCGGTTTTTAAATATCGGAACAGGCTGTCACACACCAACTTTTAAAAACTTCTGCTTAAAGCTAATACCAGTCATGTTTGAGATGTGAAACATGTGGACTGTGGTGTTTACTTTGACTCAGTAATAATAACCTGATTTATCCATTATCCCATTAATAATAACAGTTATACTAGTAATAATAAACTGATGATACCATTTCCTGGTAACTGTGTATTTGTACAACGTTCGATTAGAACGTGCTGGTATGAGACAAGTGAGTTGATGAGTTAACTCATTTAACAACTGAGTTTGAGTTAACTCATTTCACTTAGGATGAGTTGAGTTTGAGTTTAAACTCATTTTGAGGTGCATGAGTTGAGTTTTGATTTAACTCATTTCTTGTGTGAGTTTACCCAACACTGCAAATCCATCGCATTAAGCCCTTCACGCTACCAATTATATTCGAATCGACTAACTTTGAGGCATTGTTTAATTTGCGTGAGATTACAACACCACACAGAACACAAGGGTAACAGGTCGAGGGTCTGAAGGTTCGATAGACCGAAGGTTCGATAGTCCGAAGATTCGTAGTAGCTTGACGGATGAAAATAATTCTTGTTTGAGTAGAGGTTGAATTAATTAACAGAATTCTTGCTTAGGCCTAAATAGAAGTTGGATTGATGAAAATAATCCCTGCTTAAATGAAAGTTGGAATGATGAAAAGATATTGCAGTGTAATTAGAAGTTGAATTCATGCAACGATTTTATGTCGGATTAATGTCGTAATACAGAATCTTTGGACTATCGAACCTTCGGACTATCGAACCTTCGGACTATCGAGGCGTAACCAACACAAGAGGCCTTGAAGTTGGCTAGTTGCCTCAAATGGTTTCAATTGCTTTGTTGGTGTACTTATAGATACGAAACGACCGATAGCAAGCGCGATCTACCACGGCACCCAATTAGCACCTTAGTCCCGTTTCATGACACTGTGTCTTAATTGCACTAAGCATTATCTAAGTCTGTGAATCGGGTAACTTTTAGACAATGTCACAACTTGCTTCAGACTAGATAGAGTAAGCTTATAGCGTAGAGAGATATTAATGAGAGGCCCATTGGTTCCACTGGATTCTGTTCCCAAGTAATTTGGCAAGTACCGTATGCCAACAGTAAGTAGCACATGACCATGACTGATATAGTTCCAAATTGACTTAAATTGCACAATTTGAAATTAAGTTGCAGGAGTATAATTTTTTAAGGGAGAGACGATTTCAGTTCGATACATGAGGGATACTTTTGCACGAGGCGAATAGTTTCTCCCGTTCAGAATCATCCGGCCGGAAACTTCATCTCGCTAAACGGATATAATTTTAGGGGATGCTCTATTTCATGACACCGGCCTAGTCTTTCTCACGTCGATTTAAAAATTTAATGACAATTCTGTCCTTTTCATTTAAAAAGCCATTACGAGTTATCAATACATTTACGTAATAATTATGACGTCATAAAAGGAGAGAGTTCGGCCATCGTTAGCAATAATTTCCTAAACAAACACGAAAAGAATTATGCAGTTAAATTTAGATTTCATAGGCTTTTGCTCAGCTTATTCGACTTTACCTAGAGGTTCCTTGTTTTCTGGATAAAGTGTATGGTGTAGTAAGTAACCAAAGAAAGTATAGACTGTAGAGTGTAGAGGAACGCGTGGTCAAGTCTTATTATTTCTCTTTCCAGCAGACTGGTTTTATGGAGCGCCGCTCGGTCAATAACTTTGCAAAGCTTTCAAATCACGCGCAGAACAAAAACAGTGAAGCGAAACTAATGTACGTACACGTGCAAATCATTTCATGCGTGCAAGACAAATGGTCTTTCGTGACTGACAGACGATCAATTAGTAGTCAATGACCGGCTGATCAAGTACTTTCTACATTTAGGTCACCTTCACGAACGGACTCACCTTGGAATTTGCTCTCACAGCGAGTTTTATTAATTGCAATAGGCTAAACGACGGACGCCTTGAGCATTATGACAATGACGTTATAGACGATCTTATAATTAGATTCTGATTATATATATATATATATATATATATATATATATATATTATATGATTATAGTAATAGCGTACGATACACACATTATATATATAATATATTGGAAAATATTATGTATGAAAGACTTAATAACCACCTCATCAAAAATGATCTCCTCTATTCTATGCAGCATGGGTTTAGGTCAGGCCACTCTACTGCTATATATGTCACTCATAAATCTGCAAGAACAAATCACAACAGCAATTGATAATAATGAATTCTCAGTAGGCATCTTTATATATAGACCTGGCAAAAGCCTTCGATACGGTGGACCACGGTATATTGTTAAAAGAGCTCCAACATTATGGAATAAGAGGGGTCACTCATCAATGGTTCGATAGTTACTTAACAAACAGAAATCAGCAAGTTATCTGCAACGGAATTTTATCTAAATTTCAACAGGTTAAATATGGTGTACCGCAAGGTTTTAATCTAGGTCCTCTCCTCAGTCTCCTGTTTCTTATATACATAAATGACCTCCCTAATACTTCAACTATTCTCAGTTTATTATATTCGCTGATCACACTAATGTATTCTATTCTCATAAATCCTTATATGAATTATATCAAATAAATAATCATGAAATCACGTATGTGGTTGATTGGTTTAGAATTAATAAATTATCATTAAACATTAATAAAACCAATTTTATACTATTTTTATCTCATAGAAAACTAATACCCGAAATTAGTATCCAGTTAGCCTACTAATTGATGGAAATGTAATCCCGCAGGTATCTTCCGCCAAATTTCTTGGAGTCTGCATTGACCAACATCTAAACTGGTCAGAGCACATTAAATTAATTTATATGAAAATTGCAAAAATGCAGGCATTCTGAACCGATTGGCATCTTACCTACCTCAAAAAGTTCTACTCAACCTCTATTACTCTTTAATATATCCATATCTTGCCTACGGTAATATTGTCTGGGCTTCCAACTATATGCACCGCTTACATAAAATTAACATTTTGCAAAAAAGAGCAATTAGAATAATAGCTATAGGGTCTTGCCTACTGTATACGCACACTAGTCATCTGCAGTTCTTTAGTAGATTTAAAATTCTTAGACTTAATCAAATTAATACCATTCAAATTAGTGAGTTTATGTACAGACATAAGCATAAATTGCTACCCTCGGTGTTTAATGACTATTTTAATATAACATCGGATACTCATACTTATCTTACTAGACAAGTTGAATCTTATAGAGGAATATTTGCACGCACCAATACAAGTTTATTCGCCTTAAGGTCCGCAGGACCATCAGTCTGGAACAATATCCCTGTCAGCACTCGTCACCTGCCTAACTTGAATTTATTTAAAAATCCATGCGAGCTCTCTTATTAAATGTGTAATTGTTCAAATTGCTGTGTTGCCATCGCTTAGTTAAGTTTGTTTTGATTTCAAATTGCTTAGTTAAGTTTGTTTTGATTTCTGTGTATTATCTGTTGTTGGTTCTCTGTATACGAACCGTCATTTTCACCACATCATATGGTATACTTAGGTAGTCCTAGTTAGTGGTTCCTGTGACCCTTCAGGGCTCTCCGTTTGTTGCCTAAATAACACTAGTGTGGATACTTGTATTTTGTAATTATGATGGTGAACAATAAAACTTTTTGAATTGAATTGAATATATAATATATAATTATATATATATATATTATATATATATATATTATATATATATATATATATATATATATTAAATATATATATATAATATATATATAATTGGGCAAAGACGCATTCTGACAGCGAAAACAGTTCCGTGAGGTTAAAGCTCTGATATAGGAACGTGGTTTTGTGTGGATCCGAAACGTCGACCATGAAAACAGGTCATCAAGTGATTGGAGGTCTTCGAAATGAGGATTTGGCGGAGAACGGAAAAAGTTAGTTGAATGGAACACATAGTATAAACGAGAAGGTGCTTAAAAAAAGAAAGGACTGGGAAAGAAAGAAAAACCCATGATAGCTGCAATAAGGGGACGTCGAGGTAAATGACCGGTCACTCTTGAGTACGGTCATTGAGGGCAGAATGGAGAGGAAGAAGATACCACGGCCAGGGAATTCATCGTATCTGCAGGGATTAATGGCGCTACATCAGTTGCGAAATGGGGCATGATAGATGGAATGCAGGTCTACGTCAAGCAATCTAACAACTGCCACAGGGTGCCGATAAAAACCGATTTAAAGTTAGACGACACAGCGCAACATAAATTTTTCTTAGTGCTGCACTAAAAGCGTCGTTTTGGACTTGCGTCTGTAGCGTCGAAAATGTTACCATGGAGACGACGACGGTCGATATGACGTCAGGTCTTTGTCTCGTCGCTTCTGTCGTCCATCGATGACTTTCACAAATCAGGCCAATAAAATGCAGTTTATTGTTGCAATGGTTCGAGTTTAACAGGGTCATTCCTCTCCTATAATACGTACATACATCTGTGCACTCATGCATTATACATACGTATTCAGTATATACACATACATATACATTATATATATACATATACATGCATACATACATATTCACGATGCTACGTTGTTGTCTTGGCATGCAGTAAGATTACCAATTCCACAGCAATAATTTATTTATATCAGACGTTGCTAAGTCGAGGACTGTATAATTATATACTTATACATATATATATGCATATATACACTGTGTCCGGAAAAATTCCGACCCCCTGAGATACGAATGAGAGAACTAGTAAATTGTCATCAATTTTTAAAATTCCAAAAACAATTTAATCCTGAAATATTAGTGAACTATAATTTATGTTCAAAATGTCCGCCATTGGCTTCAACACAAGCTACGAGACGCACACGCCACTGACTAACGGCAGCATCGACGACCAGTTGATCAAATTCATCCCAAGCATTAACAATTCGCTCACGGAGTTCTTCAATGTTTCTGACCTTTGTCTTGTATACCTTCTCCTGCATTATTCCCCAAATTTTATAATCAACAGGATTTAAGTCCGGACTGTTTGGAGGCCAAAGATTTGGAGGTATAAAATCTGGAGTCTCCTTTATCAGCAGTTCGACAGTTTCACGTGCTCGGTGAGCTGGAGCACCATCTTGTTGAAATGTGTAGTAATCTGAATATTGCCTGATATCAGGTAATAATTTTTCCAACAACAAAGAATCTCGATAGTAAGCTCCATTTATTTTAACGCCAGGTTCTATGAAATGTATGTCTGTTTTACCAAGAGCAGATACACCAACTGAAACCATTACTGACTGGCTGAATGTTGGGCGAGTACTAAGCAAACGATTAGCTGCATGGGATGTTTTTCTTCCGAGTTCCGGTGGCAACGTACAGACGATCATTTTGACTGTTCTTTGGTGTGGCGATGGTAAACAACTTTTCGTCTGTAAACCAAATAAAGTTTACCATTTCATCAGGATAGCGATCTAACAAAATCCTTGAACGCTCGAGCCGTGCTTCCTTGTTGGCTTCTGTTAATTCAGTCGCTCGTCTTTTCTTTAAACACTTTAGATGAAGGTCATTTTTGACAATTTCGTGCACTGAAGTTTTTGAAATTCCAGTCTCTCCAGCGATTTCTCTTAGCGTTAGATGTGATTGAGGTCGATCTTCTTGACTTAAAACGAGATCCTCAACTTTTTCGATATTTTCAGTTGTCCGTGCAACTCTCGGTCTACCGCTACCCTTGCGACGCTTACACGATTCGGTTAGATCAATTTTTCGTATAAGGTACTTTAGTCCACCTAATGTCCAACCCTTGTTCGGAAATTTTTCAGAAACTTCTTGGCTCCATATTTCTTGTTTTGGCGTAAAAATTTTATAACAATTTTGTCTTCCTCGCTAAACGCCATTTTCTTGCAACTTTGTTTACAAAATATAAAACTCAAATACGTCACTATGACGTAAGTTTAAACGGGGCCGTTAATACATTACAAAGAATTTCGTTTGTAAGTATGTCAAGATGAAAATGCTTTTGTATTTTTTTAAATCGATTATTATCTACTATAGTTTTTTAACCACATCTGTGGGGGTCGGAATTTTTCCGGACACAGTGTATATATATATATATATGCATATATATATAGACTTTGTGATGAATATATGTTTGTATATATAACTGTATATAAAAATATTTATTATATATAAGTGCATGCAGCTGCTGTTCCATCATGTCTATTACGGATGGTAATCGACAGAGATTTCCCTTTTTACTGTCTAAAGTTGATGCCCCGAATTCGACGTCCGCCAGGGTTCCAGAGGTCATCGAACTGAGGTCAACCATTGACCTAATCGGAAATGAACCGTACGATCTTTTCCACTTCATCATAGAATCTTTGGATGAGGCGACAGAGTGAAGACTGGCTACCAATGGCGATGGCGCCCTAATGCGCATGCTGCAGTCAGTGATGAGTGCATCAAGGTCACGGGGTGAAATGGAAACAGTTTCTAGGAGGAGGTCCAGACAAGATGCTTTCCCCTCGAATGAATACTGAGTGATTTACTTGGCAGAAGTCGACGGAAGAAGGATAGATGGATGAGCAGGAGGAGGAGGAGGAGCAGGAGGAAAGACGATTAAGGGACAGGCGGAGCGAGACGGAGGGTGTCAAAGGCAGAAGGGATAGACGGAGAAACATAGTCAGAAAGAGGGAGATACAGGGAGGAGGGATGGAGGGATGGAGGGAGGAGGGAGGTACGGAGGGAGAATTAGTGAACGGGACATGTAGGAAGCAATGGCACCAGATCCAACGACAAGTGTCTTGCATGGAGACACATTCAGCGGCTGATCTTCAAGATAATGGCCATCTATAGGCTAAGTGATCTTGATTTCGTCACCATAGAAAATAGTGATCGTCTACGTCATTATTAATTCTTATCTAAAGATTGTTTAAAGACGTCAGATATATGCGCAAAGACTACATAAAGACTTCTATATAAATGTCAAGATTTAACTTAATAAACGAGTTTAAAAAACACAAATTTTATAATCTTCTTCTAAGGTCTTTTTCCGTTTGTGTTTACCTGCCGCAGCCTTTAGACTCTGCATTCTGTCTGCCTGTCTGCCTACTACTGCTGATGCTGCTGCTGCTGCCACTACTTTTACTACTACTGCTGCTGCTGCTACTGCTACTGCTACTGCTACTGCTACTACTACTACTACTGTCTGTCTGTTTCTCTATTAACGGGGCTCTTGGTGAGTCCACATATGCAACTGGTGGTAGATGGTAATTAGGTTCTTCTATAGCGCCGGTGTCTAATGAGCAAGGGTCATGTTGATGGTGCACCAAACTAAACCATAATTGGTCAATGCCCAGAAGAAATGGGGGGCAGCTATATGATCCCATTATGGAAATAAAAAACAGGTCGGTGTAAATTTAAAAGCACAGAATAAACGTCCCCCATCCTAATTATATCAGATGGTTAGCGCCCTTGTGATGTTCATTATACGCGCTTTTAAAGTATCCAGATACACAAATACAGTTTACCTATATACAGGATGTTCGACGGTAAATAGAAGTTTTATTCATTTCGTCAAAGTATTCTCGAAGGTCTGTCCGAAATTTCCATAATATTGCAAAAATGGCCAGGATAGCTTCTACGGTAAGAGCATTACCTTCGTGCACAAGGAAGCCGGATTGCATACCGATCATAATCATATATACCAGAGACGTGTATCTTATTTTAGCACGGTCTGTAAGAGGATCTACAATGGCGTCACGTCCATTGAAACGTGCAGCGGTCGTAAACGACACATTTATTGCCACTTGAGCAGGGTCATGGCTGTATACGGTGGCTCTAGAAAACCTGTGCATAAAATCGACGATGTTGCAAATGACCATGCTGTATGGCGCTATAAAGCTGCTTATGTACGCTATGAACGATGGCGCTACAAAAATGGAGATCTATTGGAAAGGAGATGTGCTATGACATATCTTGTAAATATACTACTACTACTGCAGTACTACAACCACCACTACCACTACTGCTGCTGCTGCCACTACTTTTACTATATACTACTGCTGCTGCTGCTGCTGCTGCTGCTACTGCTACTGCTACTGCTACTGCTACTGCTACTGCTACTACTACTGCTACTGCTACTGCTACTGCTACTGCTACTGCTACTACCACTACTGCTACTGCTACTGCTACTGCTACTACTACTACTACTACTACTACTACTACTACTACTACTACTACTACTACTACTACTACTACCACTATGACATAAGTTTCTTTTGTAGTTTATTAACTTTAATTGAACATTTATCAGCGCCATTTCAAGAGAAACTCCTCAGAGGCGATCCGACCTAAGAACACAAAAGCCCGTTGGAACAGAATGGTTTTCAAGCGATTGCTTGAAAAATGCATAGAAAGTTAAGAAGCTGATGTCATAGTCTGCTAGCCAAGTCATTCCTAAAAGCTGGTCCGACGACAAAGAAGTTTCTATGCTGCGCTGTTGACTTTCGGGCCTGTGGCGTCAATCACTCTATATACTTCTTGTAGCAGAGTGATGGGATCTGCTACCAAGGATGACTGAGAAGTCTAAGATATTATGGCTACCTGCAGATGAAACAGAGATCAGCCTGCAAGGCAATCACATAAGCACTAAGAACTCGAACTTTGTGTGTTTTTGCACAAATAGGCCCAACCAATACATCCCCACCACATGAAACTTATGCACAAATCTTCATTAGTTTCTATGGTTTTCCAATATAATAGGCCTAATAATAGTAATATTTTATTGCGGGATGGTCTACTGAAACAAGTTTCAGATTCTTCAATCTTCATGTCGTAAATTAACAGTGGGACTTACTTGACGCAATGTGTTAATTAGTAAATTGACACCTGTTTATGGTTGCTATGGAGACAGACGTGATGCGAAGGTGGACACTAGAGGCAGTGCTTATGGACGATGACTGAAGACGGAGTTTCGTCCAACTGTCTTAAAGTCTTTGACTCGTTATCCATTTGAGGAAGCTTAAGGGTTTCACAAGATAAAAAAGGCAATAAATTATCAATGGTAACTGATGTTTTACCCTATACATACAAACACACACCTACACACACACATATATATGTACGTTATACCTTTTTATGTGCAAATGCATATATATATATGCATTCATGAACAATATAATGTGTATGATATCTTATATAAAAAATAAAAACATTATGTAACGCATTATGTTTGAAATTAAAAAAAAGATAAGCTTGTACGATCATATGTTTTGATGCATCCATATGTGTATGATATGTATGTAATGTAATGTAATTAGTAATTTATAGCGCCGCTCACAGCCGAGGCCATTCAGTAGCGCTTTTTGATATTTTGATACATAATTATGCGTGATTATTTTGCACATACTCAATCACCAAGGGCTGGATGCTGAGGACATAGCCAGTTATCGCTCACAAGTCACAAACGTACAATAGCTTGTACCTTTTAAATCGAAAATTATTAGCAAGATTGCGTTGATGCAGTTTACATGTTTATCGTGCATTTAGAGAATTTATGTCTAGTTCCGAAGTAGACTGCTGTCATCATCGGCCATGTCGGTCGCTGATCGACCTCTTCGTCATTTCGACGGAGAGGTTATTTCGTTGGCAAGTCGCCTTGGTGTATGTGACTGCATTAGGCCCAACCTTCTGCTGTACGGTCGAGCCTCAGCCATATACGGACCGTAGCCGAGTTGTTTCGTCTCTTTGGAAGACGACCCACGCGGAACATTGGTGTGACATTGTCCTGCAGTCACTGGAGGCGCTTTAATCTACCGACCGACACACGACGGATGCCTTTTTCTGCGTGCGAATAGCCGGACGTGCGCCATCTTCAACCAGTGAGGAACTGCCCGTCGTCAGCTTAATCGTGTGTGCAAACACCGCCACCTGTGACTGCCCTATACTCTATCGACGCAACTTGGCACAAAGACTCTGAACATAGGTCTTACATATATATAATTATGCAGTATAAGTTATGTGTCTGCAATTTCTAATTATGTATTTCAGGCAAAAGTTATTTATTTATTTATTTAAGACACTTATTACGCGAGTAAAGTCAGTAAATCTAAATCAGAGGCCAGGGGTACGCTCGTTAGGGCCAAGACGGAGTCGTGAAAAGACCCGGGTATAAAACAGTGAGTCTTGACTAGTAATTTATACGATGGTAGCGAGTCGGCAATTCGGGTCTTTTATGGCAAACGATTTCAAATAAGAGGAGCACAGCAGATGAAAGCACTGATCCTATAACAATTGTCCTGAACATAAGTTCCAACAATAAGCCAGCAATAGAGGAGCGCAACAGTCTAAAGGAGTTCTTACCTCCGTGAGGCGTGAGCTCTGCTGTTTGATTTCGGTTGTCCCAGGGCGTTGCCTCCTACGCTCCGCAGAAAAAGGAGTTCTTATGGTTCCTTTTGCTCGTACTGCAACAATGCAGAACCGAGCTTTTTCTGTGGCAGGCCCAATGACCTGGAATGGTCTTCCTCTAGAGCTGCGTCTACACCCTGGGAGTCTGCCTGAAACTTTCCTTACTAAACTCAAAACTGTTCTTTTTTGGGCGCGTTGGAGTCGGGAGCGCCTCTGAGTAGTTTCCTTGAAGGGGCGCTATATAAATTCCCGAATGAATGAATGAATGAATGAATAATATAAAGGGCGATATGAAGTTAGCAATGAATCAAGCAAGCCTGGTATTCTGGGCTTTAATGGTATGTACGCATGCGATCAATAGTTTAATATTTACGTTTTGAAACTTAACATTAAACTTAAATAGAGTTCTTTTCCATCTTCTTGTGATTGGAGGTATACATGTAGATTACGTATGAGTGACTCAGTGTCACATAGACCTTAATATAAATTAATTGTATATAAATTAATAGGGCCTATTATTTCATTTTATGCATAATGTCATATCATACATTATTGTATACTAAATATACAAGTACCTATATATAATATGTTAGATTAGATACAGGTACTTAGTCAGACTCACGCTTGTTAGATGCTACATAGTGTATAAAAATATTATGATCACATGCCTATACAAATTGTATCCATCACCGGGTTGCAAGCAACGGGTGTTACAACCGAGTCAAGTGATGTGACAGCGCGCAAGATGGTGTTACATGAGCTGAATAGGGTTAGTGTTGAGGTAAGATCGATTAGTTTGTGAGAGGAATAAATACGTCGGACGTTGACTGAGTAGGTGCGTCTTTTTAGGGATTAATTTGGTCTGCCTTTCTGACGTGAGGTAGATCATGTGTAACATCGAACATCAGTTCGATTTAATCTCCTGGCATACTGAAAGTAAGCCTGGCGTTTCATCACTGCCACGCCAACTTACATCAACGAGAAACAATTGAAAAAGTGGCTTTCGTTTGCAATAACTATATAGACAACAGAAACCGTCAGTCACACGAAACTTGAAAAGAACGCTACATAAATTTTGACTGATAGAAGCAATGCAAATCGCAGCCTATGCTTGCAGCATTTTCTGAATTTTCCACTGTCTTTGTTTTATTTATCAATTGCCCCTTTTAAAGTAACATCTAAAGAGAAACATCATTGTCATTATTTGTTTCAAATGGGGAATGGAAAAGATGGACTCGTTTTTACACGAGCGTCCTTTTCCTTCCCGACTGAAGCTGTCATTCGTTCATGCAGTCTCATTTCTACGTCCTACCGTCTTATTGTCCATCCGTCCGTTCTTCCATCCGTCCGTCAATTCCTTCATCTGTTCATTTGTTCTTCCATTAATTAAATATCAAATATGACGTCAGGATTACAAACAACAGCCTATGTCATTTGTGACGTCTGCGTTCGCTCAGACGGTTCTGACGTCATCATTTGCCGTGGTGTTGTTCGGATGGTGACGTCATCGTCTGCTCAGCTGGGAACGACGTCATTGTTAGTCATAAGTCCAGCGGCAAAAGCGTCGCTATAATTATTATTCGGATATTATACACTGCGCCAGAATAAGAACATCAGGCGGATAAATGGCGGAGCGAATTGCCATCGACGGAGACAATCCCTGGATGAGACAGATGAAGACATCTGCGGCTGACGAGAGTAGCTCCAGTCCCTCAATACAAAAGACGACCATGTGCCACGATCGATGGATATCTAAAGTCTTCGGACCGACGGACGAATGGACGGATGAACTGATGGATGGACGAATGGACGGTTGGACGAATGGACGGATGGACGAACGGACGGATGGACGGATGAACGGACGGATGGACGGAAGGACAAACGGAAGGATGGATGGACGGATGAACGGACGGATGGACGGAAGGACAAACGGAAGGATGGATGGACGGACGGACGAATGGACGAATGGACGGATGGACGGACGACGAATGGACGGACGGATGGACGGACGGACGGATGGACGGATGGAACGGACGGACGGATGAACGGACGGACGGTTGAGGGAGTTTGAGGGGGACAGACTTTCTGACACGTATAAAAATATAAAGACGAGACGTCAAAACTGGAAAGAACAGTTGCTTCTAATGCAGTTAATTGTGCTGTGGATGTTGACATGCAATGTAGCGTGCAGAGAAGGCATCAGTCAAAACTTTCTATGGGGAAACGAAATTCCATGTTTTGGAGCTGAAAGACGGACCAGATGGAAGGACGGAAGAATGGAAGGACGACTGACAAATGAACAGACACACGAACGAACGGACGAACGAACGCCTGCTTTGGATCGAAGATGAAAGAGAAGAGAAAACGGTTTAAGACAGAACATAATTGGTCTCTTAGTTAAGAGCAGACGAAAAGAAAGATGGCGAAGGTGCAAAGGTCAACCATCCTTCGCCACAGTCTGCCTTCCTTCCAGTAGACAGCGATAAATGAATAAGCAGTGTTTACAGCAGTTCCATCTACAGCAGATGAACCATGGGCGACTTTGCAATGATTGATTGGTTGAGCAGTAGACAGGTGGCTTATATAGGGGCCTACGAACGCTTAGGATCAGATGCAAGGCAGTGACGAGGAGCTCGTGAACTTTTGACAACTCACTCATTACTATTCAATAAACGAGGAAATACGTAAACGTCGGCAGTAATAATTGAAACTGACCTACATATAATATATTTTCTACATGCATATATGTGTATATATGCATTATACACTTATAGATATATTTAAGTGTGAATAAAATCTTAATAAAAATATTATTGATCACAATGCAACAGTTTAATGTGCAAAAATCACAGAAACCTAACTTTGCCCGATAGCGCATTGGAAGGCATAGAGAGCGAGAGGTACCGAGATCGAGTTCCGTAGGCGGACATGCTTTGTAGGCTGCTATTAGCGCCGTGTATTGCAGGCTGTCTGTTCTGTTAGTAGTTAAGATTTATGTCTTCTGTCATTTGTGTTCTTGTGAATTGTTTCAATTGCATAACTGTACACTGTAACCGGTTGCGGTTTGTCAACCGGATTGTTTCAATAAAGAACATTATTATTTATTATTATTAACATTGAATTGACCTGCTATTTGGAATTTCTGACACACGTTCGTCGTTCACGTATAGACCCTATATGTGTGTGTGCGTTCAAGTTGTCTCCATAGTATGTGGTTTCGATCACATATGGAATCATTCAAATTGCTCGTCCTCTTTCACTACACGTCCTGTGTAGATGCGCCATCATGAACGGTCTGGAAGACGTACGACTTTACTAAATTACCACGGCATTGTGTAAGACTCTAATAACAAGGATGCTTTATCCGAATTTGCAAATAAAAATTGGAATAAAATACTGAATGGATAAACGAATGAAAAAAATGGATAAACGAATGAAAAAAATGCATAGACTCCCTGTTGGAGGCAGAGGGACAAAAAACGGAAATTTGATCAAATATATCGGATGAGGAGTGTGCACAATAAATATTTGCAGTCTAATGGCCGCACAGGGTTAGTCGGCTTTTAATATAACCAGGACAGAGCATTGTTGAAAATGTTCGTGACCAAAAACTCGCATAATGCTTGCTCTATATAATATGAGACCAGTTTCATATCGCACAGTCATTATAGTGCAAAGTTCATACTTACGATATAGTATAGATCAATTTGAATTTCACATGTTATAAGTCCAGGGATGGCGAACCTTTTTAAAGGTGCGTGACAAAATGCCGTTAAAACATTTTTAAATCGAATACCGTCGCAAGATTTGACTTTTTAGCGGAATTTTGCAGTTAAACTTGGATATAATTCTTTTCTCATGTAAGTTTTAATCATCGACGTATATAAGTGATGGTGTTAAATGACAAAGCGTAATAAAAATGAATTAAAAGACATTATCTCAAAGGTGGTTTTAGAATGGTCCTACAATAAAGTTCTTCATAAAAATGAAAATGTGGATTCCTACAGTGATCTTGTATTTCTAAATCTGAAATTTTTGGGTCGTTCCAAATTCCGCGTGACCAAAACATTTGAGCGCAAAGTGGCACGCATGCCATAGGTTCGCCAATCCTGACATAGTCTTTTGTGAAGCGTCGACAAAATTTATGATCTGTTATTTTCAAGATAAACTTACAGTGTGCGTTGCAATAAACTGCCACCAAAATAAGCAAGGTTTCAAAAGTAGCCAATATAAGCACATTCAAGATAATAGGCCTAATTCGGGCGATCATCAAAGGTGATTCTTCGATTCTCATAAGATAATCATTGTTCGCAACAACCTCCCCCAATCGCTCTGTATTCTAGGTTTCCACCTGCCTCGACTGTTCTTGTCTGCATTAAATCGATTTCGACCGAGCCAGGGTTGCCGCCGCCGTGCCTACAACCTGGTCAGATGGGTGGAGGCCGCCGTCGCCGCCCGCCGCCGACCTTTCGTGCAGCTGTGGCCTATAGCGAAGACTACTGCCGAGCACAACGTTGATGTCGGTCCTCTATCACGTTTCATCGACGGACTGTTGGCTCTTCATCTGACGGATGATAACGTTCGTTTGCAGTTGGATGGACACGATCCGCATACGATCGAAAATCCCTCGCAATCAACATCCGTCGTCATCAGAAGGTTCTGCAGTTGTGACCTCTTTCGGCCGAAGAGAGAAGAACACGGCAACAGCCAACGAATATTGGCAGACAACGATGTCAGGTTGCATGGCTGAACACTGAACACTTTCACGTGACGCCCAGGGATTTCGATCAGGAATGGAGCGCTTTGAAATGTAAAAGACCTCAATGCTGTAGCGCCTTCGTTAGGTACTAAAATGCGCAAGAGTATGCATGTGTCTTTGTACATACATATGGAAATATACATTGGTCTACATGAGTACACGCATACATACATAATGCACACACACATGAATACATACAATAGATACATATAAACATACATGCATATAAACATACATGCATAGATAATAAAGGATTAAAGGATCGTCGTTCGGATTGATCTTTGTATCGCTCGTTTGGAAAGGCAATGAGGTCTAGTTGAAAGTTTAGTTGACTTCTACTGTACAGTAGGTTAGAATATCGTCCGTGTAGCTGTTGACCGATGACTCAAATCATGTCTACAGGCTTCATCTTCAGTTTTCGGCTTCCTCTTCTGCTTTCAGCTGTGTCTTGTGGTTTCAGCTGTGTCTTGTGGTTTCAGCTGCGTCTTGTGGTTTCAGCTGTGTCTTGTGGTTTCAGCTGCGTCTTGTGGTTTCAGCTGCGTCTTGTGGTTTCAGCTGCGTCTTGTGGTTTCGGCTAAATCTTCAGTTTTCGACTCGCTGTTATGCTTTCGGCTCTCTATTGCTTTCAGCCTCTTCTTCTGTTTTCGTCTTCCTTTTCTGCTTTCGGCTTTCTCTTCCGCTTTCGACTTCCTCTCCTGCTTTCGGTTTCCTCTTCTGCTTTCGCCTACTCTCCTGCTTTTAGCGTCCTCTTCTGCTTTCGGCTTCCTGTGCTGTTTTTTACTTTCAGCATGCTCTGCTTTCGACTGACTCTATATGTTTCTGTTGATATTTACATAATTCAGAAGTCTGAGTAATACAAGAAATTCATTGGTTAGCTATTAAGAGATAGATTTAAGAATGACGAGATTTGAGCCGCAACAGTCTGACTGACACTGACTTACCAAAAAATCAGTTCCCAAGACTCACGCTTCATCACACCTGCTCTCTGTCTGTCTGCTTCACTCTATCTCTGCCTCTGTCTGCCTGCTTCACTGCTCTGTCTCTCTTCTGCTATCTGCTTCTTGACAAATTCACAATCTCTGAATCCAACACTTCGCCCTGCCTACCTCGCCTGTCTGAACACCAAACACCATCCACCTTAGCCGCCTGCCTGTCTGCCTATCTGACTCTCTGGATATTTACATCTGCATACGATTTTGATTTTATTGAGCATTTATGAATACATGCTGGTTCCCGCGACTTCATACATTTGTGGGCGCTGTAGAAGTTCCGAGTTTACGATTACGATTACGATTATCTCTGCCTCTGTTTTGCTGCTTCATTCGCTTTGCTTCTGTCTGTTTTTATATTCTACCTCTTTGCGACTTTATATGATGTCTTGTGGGAGCCCTCGGCCTCTAGCGCGGAGATACGGGTTCGCGCCTACACTTGCATGGGCTGTTACGTTTTGAGGACCTTGAGTAATTCCTTCACTCACAATGGCTCAGCGCAACATCGAGCACAGTTGTATTGTATAAGTGTCATACTGTAACACATGCACACTTGCTCGGTCTGTGCACAGAAACTTCTGGAAGAAAACTTCGCGAATATTGTTATTCTTGGTCGTCTAATTGCATGCGCATGCGCATATATCGGTCGCGTGACTTGACGCAGAAGAGAAGTTTCGGCCGATACAAAGCATTCTGATTGAACTGGAGGCAGCGTCCGTGTTTCAGCCTTACAGCTGCCCAGAACAATAACATCAACTGTCTAAAGTCAGAGAATAATTCTGAAAACATTGGAACCGTGCGTCCTTCACCAAAGCAGTTCCAAAAACACAAGCAATGCATTGCACGAAGCGTCTCTACGCCTCTAAGGCTAATTATAGAAGTCACTTGTTTTTCTGCCGGAGGGGCGGCGACCTTGAATACCCGAGGGGACATCAAAGTATCCCGCAGGTAGACATTTGCTTCTAGACCCAGCTGACATCGTCGTACCAAGGCAGCAATCCTGTACTCAATGCGCTCACTTGAAAGGAGTTTCAGTGAAAGTCTCCAGCATATAGCTGGAGACAAAGAATAATTTGGGGATTATACATGCATGCAGTGTCATGCACATGTGTATATAGACATATCCATATATATAATATATATACATATACAAACAAATGCACACATTCATGAATGCATATATGCATACGCACATATACATCATGCGTTACATACAAGTGGGGCATGGTATCCGAATGGATGGAGCCCTCGGCCTCTAGCGCGGAGAGTACGGGTTCGCGCCTCCACTTGCATGGGCTGTTACGTTTTGAGGACCTTGAGTAATTCCTTCACTCACAATGGCTCAGCGCAACATCGAGCACAGTTGTATTGTATAAGTGTCATACACATGTACACTTTCTCGGTCTGTGCACAGAAACTTCTGGAAGAAAACTTCGCGAATAGGCCTATTGTTATTCTTGGTCGTCTAATTGCATGCGCATGCGCATATCGGTCGCGTGACTTGACGCAGAAGAGAAGTTTCGGCCGATACAAAGCATTCTGATTGAACTGGAGGCAGCGTCCGTGTTTCAACCATACTGCTGCCCAGAACAATAACATCAACTGTCCAAAGCCAGAGAATAATTCTGAAAACATTGGAGCCGTGCGTCCTTCAACTAAACAGTTCCAAAAACACCAGCAATGCACTGCACGAAGCGTCTCTACGCCTCTAAGGCCAATAGAGGTCTCTTGTTTTTTATGATGTGTTTGAATATCTGATCACTGTAGGCATCAAATTATGTAAAATCCAGACATTTGCTTCTCGATTGTAGCCAAATGTCTCGTCATTGAATGCCTTAAGCTGTGTAAGCACTCACTTTAAAGGAGTTTCACCGGGAGAAGAAGGAGTAGGGGGAGGAAAAGAAGAAGAAGAAGAAGAAGAAAGAAGAACAAGGAGACCTTAAAACTTTAAAGACCCATCTAAAAATGCTTTCACCATTTGGCTCCAGGATAATTATCTCACCAGATTATGACATCAGAGGCGGCCTTTGACAGCCTTTGACAGTTTTGTGCTTATAGGCAATGGAAAAAAATGCCGCCGTTTTTTTATATTTGATAGTTAAATTCAAGAAATAGGCATATGCTTTTCTTGCTTTATTTTGCCGACATTTGCCGCCCTTTGAAAAATGCCGCTCCAGGCATTTATCAAAGCTTCATATCCGCCTATACCTAAAACGCACTTGATTAGTACGCTTGATTTCATCAAATTTAGTAAAATGACATTGCTGAATGAATGAATAAATAAAGCCGGCACTGGATTATGTACGCCGATTTCATCAGTTTTTTCAAATTCAGCCAGTTTCTTCTCGAAGAAGTACTTGGCTTTGAACGCCTTAAGCTGTGCACGCACTCACTTGAAAGAAGTTTCATCTGAAGAAGAAGGAGAATGGAAAAGAGGAATGAAGAAGAGGAAGAGGAGTAGACGAGGAAGAGGAAGAGGCGGAGGAGTAAAGCGGAGGAGAAGGAGGAGCAAGAAGAGCAGAAGGAGGAGAAGGAGGAGAAGAAGGAGCAGGAGCAGGAGGAAGACGAAGAGAGGACGAGGGCGAGGAGGAAGAGGAAGAAAAAGAAGAAGACTTCAATGCGCTGGAGTATTTATTTAAAGAAAGGTCTTCATTAGACCTCGCAAAATCCATAAGCTAAGCCTATTGATGCACTCTGGCTTCTAAAAAAGACTGAATGTGGGCGTACGACAGTCGATGTTAACCACATCTGATAGCAAGGGATTCGCCCACTGTGCACGAAACCGTATTGTTGAAGGTCCTCGTGGCCAGTGTTAATTGACGTTCGTGCCAGAAAGGACACGAACGCCGAGGATTATATAGTACGGCTTTTGATTCAGGCCACAGTCTACCTTTCACATGTAATTTACGCAAACGTTTCTTCTAGGGTTATGACCGGAAAAAAATCTGCTTTCCTGCGGGGAATGGATTCGCGTAGCATCTGCTGTATTTCTGTTTATATATTCTGTAGATCTATTAAAAGTCGATGCGCTCTCTCTCTCTCTCTCTCTCTCTCTCTCTCTCTCTCTCTCTCTCTCTCTCTCTCTCTCTCTCTCTCTCTCTCTCTCTCTCTCTCTCTCGACCAGGATTTTGAGAATGGTATGTTGCGTCAAGATTTATGCTTCATCTGCGCCCCTAGCCAACTTAGCTATTATGATTACATTGACCGCTCATAGTTAGTGAAAGGTAGGTAGTAAGTATATCCTTTATTTTACCAATAGCTGACCGTACTTTGGTTTACATACTACGATGGTCTAATGGTCTATAGTCTCTAATTAACCATTCTAATTTCTATTGTTTTTCGAGCTCTATTGTCTACGGTATTTGGGTCAAGAGTAAAGTATTATAATAACAAAACGTTTTACGGGGCGAACTGTCAGCAGCGGGTATAACTCTGTTACATGTATGGCACGATGGCGCATAGAGTAGAAAGTGATGGATTGCAGTACATGAGCAGCATCATTAATACTTATTATGGCCTGAAGTCGAACCCGCTCCTCCTGGCCCACAAACCCTCCACCAGTCTGTAGTGATGATAAATTAGGATTTTGTAGCTAATTAATTAGAATTAGCATTAGTTCGAATTTCATAATTAGAATTAGAATTTGCATTCTTAAGAGTACTAGTTAATTAGAAATTAGAATTAGCACTCAGCTAATTAATTAGAATTAGTCAGAATACAAAACCACACAAAATTGTATTTTACCAATTTGGCATTCAATCTATGACAAATATTTCAAATTCTTTATCCAATTTCTTCTTATTACTGTGGAAAATGTTTTTATTTATAAGAGATCGTAGTAGAACTTTGGAACTATCATGAGTTATAAAGTATTGTCTTCAAAAACTAAAAACTCAAAATATTGATTGATGATTATTAGTGACAATGAAAGCATCCAGAAAGAAGTAAGTAAGGAAATATGTAGGCGAGGTAATTATTAAGCTAATTATGAGATTTTAATTAGAATTAGACAACTCTTAATTAGAATTATAATTAGAAAATTTTGTAACTAATTAATTAGAATTAGCTATCAAGCTAATGAATTAGCTAATTAATTAGTTGCTAATTAATTAGATACCTGTCACTGCTAGATGGGAGCCGCATACAACACCCGTGCCATCTGGGTTGCACTAACGACGTCGCCTAGCTTTGGACCTGATGATAAACCATGGGCAACCAAGACACGGAGAGCGTGCATTGATTGTCTGGCCTTGATGACATGTTAACATGCACGTAGAAACCAAGCTGTTCGGATGGCGTGACTCCTAATATTTTCATGCTTTGCACTCTGATAAGCCCTGGTACGGCACAGGATAAGACGGCGAGAGAGACGACTGGCCACCTACCACCCTTATGTGCCAAGGCACAAAACTGCAGACGCAAACACTTTCTACTCGTGCCTGCCCCAGGGCTAGCATAAGGGACTGCTCTTTGATGAGTCTTCGATGTTGTTCCTACACACGTCTTTACAATACGATACAATACTATACAAAACTGTACTTTGATATTGCCCTTCTTCCAGAGTTCAGAAGTGCGACGATGCCGCAGATACAATTATACTGCAGAGCAATTGTGAGCGAAGGACTTGCTCAAGGTCACTACACAGTAACTGTCTCGGGCGAGGCTCGAACCCATACTCTCCGGGTTACAGGTCGAGCACTCTAATCAATCGGCCACCGTTCCCAACATGCTCATTCATAGCTGCTGGTCCCGCCATCTGAGTCTCTCTTCCTTCTAATAATATTATTCGCAACACTTTACTGAGGCAATCTTTCGCTCTAAATTTAAAGCTATCTCTATTCCAGTCTCTTTGTGATTCTCTTTGTTCCTGTACCTCCTCCTCTTCATTGTGCACTTTTCAGCTTTGTTCATAAGGCATTATCACATCTAAGCTGTATCGCATTGCCCTGTGTCAATAGTTGCCTTTAAAAAGAAGGGTATAGGTGACGCACTTGTTTACGCTAGCCAGATGCATGACAACCGAGTTCAACTGAGGCACAGAGAAGACAAGAGCAAGTCAACGATGCACTTGCCTTTCAATGATCATATAAAAGGTTGCACTATTCAGAGAGGACCAGCATACAATGCGAACAATCCAATCCATTTTACATCGCTGATATCTTTCGTGTTGCAACAACGGTTGTCTTGGTAACAGCTTCATTATTCAGCCTCCTTCAAGAACAGTTGTCTTGGTAACGATCCCATTGTTGAGTGTGGATGGCCACTTTTTATATTCTTCCACAGTCCCCAAGGGAAAACTGAGCTCTGTTTTTGTTCGGAGACTTCGCGAAGCCGTGCATACATACTGTGCGGTTGTCAACGTATACTTTTCCGTTTGCAAATGCTATATTATGGACCAGATACAATGGCATTTCCAGAAGAGCCATTAGGGTGTCAGATGGTGAGTCATGGATGTCCACAACTGGTAAATGCAAGTATCGAGTGCCTGACCGACAGTCGAATCAACCAAAAATGCATATTTATCTCTTTGAAAAAAGCGCTATACAAAGCATATAAATACATTCGCCTATGTAAAGCCTTTTCATACGACACGGCATATGATCCGATTGGCTACATCGCTCACCTTGTAAGGCGGATGGTTCAAGCCTCCTCCTCTGTGACTGTTACCGTGTAGAGACCTTGAACAAATCTTCACTCATAAATGCTCAGAGCATTCGTTTGATGCTTCATCATTAGATAATGGCGTCTAATAAATCCACAATAATTAATTAAGTTTCGTTTCCTGAGACTATCACCAGCGCCTAATGTAATAAAAAAAATTATTTCTTAATTGCTTTGCCACTAGACAGTTTACGCCTGCGAGCGTTCTAGCCACTGAGGTGGTAACTGAAAGCAGACATTACTCTTCACAGAGTAAAGAAGAAACCGTAGAAAGACATGCACGCACGCATAGAAACACACTGACACGCAGAAGAGACACGAACTGGAGCGGAAAATTGATTAGGACAAGGCTCCATGTCTGTGAACCTATCATCAGGACCCAGAATACTAAGTGGAGGACTCTCGTTGGAGGTATACGATCCGTTCTTCAGCGGAGTAATTGGAAAGGAGTGGCGAGCGTCGTTAGTGTTTTGTCGTGCAAGTAAATAAGTAAGTACCAACGCAAGGAAGTTAAAACGCTTCTCGTGTTATTAGATTACTGTTGTTTTGTCAGTGCTGCAGTCAACAGATCCTTCGGGCTTGGAAGATTCTTTGCAGGTGTCTATAAAAAGACGTCGTCAACCTTCACCTTCAACATGGAAAACACCTTCAACAGCCTAACGTGTTACATGGAAAAAGACTGGTGGTAATGGTGATTAAGAAGAAGATGTTGACGAGGGATTCCTTTAGAGGTCATTAGGCACTGCAGGGACATTGCCAATTACTCAATATGTGATGGATTGTCTTGTGTATACCTACATGTGTATACATACATACATACATACTATACATACAAACATACATACTATACATGCATACATACATACATACATACATGCATGCACACATACATGCATACATACATACATACATACATACATACATACATACATACATACATACATACATACATACATACATGCATACATACATACATACATACATACATACATACGTACACATACATACATACATACATACATTCATACATGCATGCAGACATACATACATACAGAACTAAGCATAGCGAGTGGCAACGCAATTTAGGAGCGAGAAAGCGTTGACCTGACATCGCCATATATCAATTATCCGGTTGTAAAAAGTGTGAAAGCGTTTGGAGATTGGAGCTGAAGTTGGGATTATGCGCAGAAATTGAAGCGATGTTGATGCATGTCAAGTGACTTCTCGATGCTATCATCATCACTGCTCATCCGCCATATAAGACACGGACCAGCAACTCTTAGCATGATGTCGTCTACTCTGCATCGTCCTCCGTTCACTGGGTTCTACGTGTGTGAGAGGCTCTGTCAGTGCTGACTTTTCCACAGATCTCAGCTTCATTTATTTTCAGACTATTTTCTTTTTTTATTGAGTTTAGCATCACTTGTGCCGGCGGTAAAACCGCGGTAATGGTAACTATTATAGCCCTATAGTCTATACAGCATATAGACTATATAGCTTACAGTAACTTGCTTATTCAGTTACAGCTACTTACTTACTTAAATTAAAATTCCAGTTCCAGTTCCATTCACTTTTCGACGCTACAGGCTTACATCATTTCTACTTCCTGTTTCCAGCATTTTATTTTTCAGGCGGCGCGTAAATCATTTTAAGGCATTTAAGCGACATGGAAATATGCGATATAAAATAAACTGTTAAAACAAGACGCAAAAGGCGACCGAATAATTACGTTTAAAAAGTAATTGTAGTTCAAGTCAAAGTTGAACAGTAGAAAAGTTATATTCGGCTGTTTTATCAGTCTGTCTATGTTGATGAAGAGTTTAGCGGTTTCGTTATTTGCCAACCATGTAGTAGGCTACAGTGATAGTATTAGAGGTAGTAGTGGAAGTGGAGGTAGTAGTGGTGGTGGTTGCAGTAGCAACATTGCTGCAGCAGTAGTGATAATAATTAACAGTAGTAGTCTTAGAAATAGAGTAATAGTAGGAGTAGTTGTCACATTTAGTTACATTTATATATCCGGACATTACTTTCCGATCGACTTTAGCTACTTTGGGTAAAAATAATAATTGAATGCACGATTTGAGCAACGCATAATAATAATGATTTCAGTATACAGTAATTAAATAGACGGAACAAATAATTGAGTAATTGATGAGCGGATGTACTTGCCGTCTGAAGTTTCCTGTCCGTTCGTACAGCGTGTAGGACGAGAGCGTTCCCTAGGACGGTGAGCAGAGTGAATCCAGCCAACATCAGACCAAGAAGGACGTCCATCAGGACTTCAAAGGACGAGGACGAAGACGAAGGTCCCTGTTCCATTGACGGAGTGGGAAGAGGAGGGCTAATTCCGTCATCGACCCCTGACGAGTAGTAGGACAGGGAGGAGTAGGGCGTCTCCCGCCATCCGGGTATCGCAATTGAAAACGACGTCGTCGTTTCTACAGACTCTGCTGCTGCTGCTGCTGCTGCTGCTGCTTCTACTGCTGCCATGCTATCATCGGCGGGCCATCTTCGTCTTCGTAACACGCGTCGTCGTTACGTAAGGCCGTCTTCGTCACTTGGTGCAGTAAATCCTCGTCTGCGGTTGAGAACGAAAGACGACGACCGAGTCCTCGCCGATGCATGCACTCACTGACACACCGATGGATGGATGGATGGACTGAAGGGCAGACTGGCAGGACGACGGACGAGCGGACGGACGAGCGGACGGAAGCACGAATGAGCGGACGGACGAGCGGACGGACGGACGAGCGATCAAACGGACGGACGAGCGGACAAATGAACAGACGGACGAACGGACGAGCGGACAAATGAGCGGACGGACGGACGAGCGGACGAAGGCACGGATGAGCGGACGGACTATAGAGGATGGATGAGCGGGTGCTAGAACGGACGTCAGGTCGGAGGAAGAACAAAGCGAAGTGCACGCGGCTGAAACGAACGTCAAAGAGCGATTTAGATGATAGAGCATGTAATGCTACAGGAGGAGGCGGAGGACGAGGGACATACGGAGAGGGACATACGGAGAGGGACATACGGAGAGGGACATACGGAGAGGGACAGACGGAGAGGGACAGACGGAGAGGGACAGACGGAGAGGGACATACGGAGAGGGACAGACGGAGAGGGACATACGGAGAGGGACATACGGAGAGGGACATACGGAGAGGGACAGACGGAGAGGGACATACGGAGAGGGACATACGGAGAAGAACAGACGGACAGACGGACTGCGCACGGAGGGACCAACACTGGGACTGGAGTGGCTCATCGTGCTACTGAAGGGAGAGACAAATCGAACACTCATACCTCCTGTGGTGGGCTTCAGTGGTGAGGGCAAAGAGGTTAAGCCCCACTCATTGAAAGGATTTAGTGCAAAAAGCCTGGATAGCAAACATATACTGGGATGAAATAATCAACCGAGGCAAGGTAAGGGCTTCAGAAAGTTATGTAAGTGTTTTTAAAGATAGGTACGAAATTAAGAGGGAACTTTAAGACAGAAGTTAACGAGGTAAGCTTTTCCAGAATCAGGGATCGGTCATTGTAAGATAGAATAACATACCACTAATGTGCTAAATATATGCACTATAATTATATATATATATAATATTCATATCCACCTTAACATCTGCTCGGCCCCCCTCTGATCCTCTGGAAACCGGACTCGGACCTCCCTCGGACTACTCTTTTGGACAATCCCTCTGATTAGACGCAGCGCTCGGCTTTCGAGTGGCGCTTTAGAAGTTTGGAGAGTATGATTACGATTATATGATTAAATAAGCACTTAAATAACAATATGAGTAGACTGACGTATACCAAGCGTACATCCGATTGTGGTCCTGTGTAGTCAAGTAGTGAGCACATCTTGAGTTTTTCTCTAAGATGCACCATATAAATAAAAACCTTAAATTACAATTGCAATCAGGATATCATGTTAGGAATTAGTAGACTGTAGAATTCCTATCAAAACCAAAGCACGTAATATACGGAGAGTCCGGTGCAAACGTTCCCTGCAGCCATTCGCTGCTCCAGCCACCTGATCTCCCTCCGAAATGCAGCTGCAGACAGCGGAGGAGAGGATTTCTAGCAATTTAATGTAATGCACTTAACATCTACACTATACAATCCGCGTGGGCGTTAAGCAAGCCTCGTACACAGGCAGGGGCGGCGCTGGCCGGGGTCCAGGGGTCCGGACCCCCAGCTGTCGTTCAGACCATTTCTCCAATTCGTGTAAATCCGAATAGATTTTTTTGGGGGGGGGGGGGGGGTCTGGTTTCGCTGACAGCCTTGAAACTAATGTCATGACTTTGTAACTCTTTCCAATATATTAAATTAATATTATGATCATCACTATTTATTAGGTCTACTCAAATTCTTTAAATTATATTTAACTTACTTACTAAACCTCTCTGCACTGCGTGCTTATGATTGGTACGTCATTGGTCCGTGTGTACAGTGTTGACTCTTAGTGAAAATAATAACAATAATAATTTTATGGCATCATTAAATAGAAATCCGCTTACTGAACTGGTTGAGGCTTGCCACTATAAGAGAGACAAAAACTTATAAGCAATATTTAAATATCTTTTAAACTTGTCACGACACATATTGATGTTTGATGTTTTCTTCTGTTTCAATGTTTTAACTGGATGTTTACAAAATCAAATTAATTTAAATAGTAATTACATGTTTGCAAATTTTTTGACCAAGTCAACGTAACAACCAACAAATCAAGTTCATTTTAAAGTTATAAATGTTTAGTTCAGAGTGGCTAAAATGAGCTCCATATGGCAACATTATACTCCAAAAAGCGTTGGCGGCTGGGGCTCCGCCCCAGAATATCATGCTGGGAATTAGTAGCTTACGACGCTCCCCCAGACCCCCTAATCGTGGGCAGCTTCGCGCCTTCGGCGCTCGCAGTGCCTCCACTCGAAATGCCTGCCACGCAGCTTCCAAGTTAACTTCATTTTCGTGGACCCCCAGAACTAAAAACCCAGCGCCGCCCCTGTACACAGGTAAGACTGAAGCCATATACAGCGGAATAATTATGATACTCAGCTTAGAATCCGTAGATCTACTAGCTATCTGTGCATGAAGCCAATGATCGAGGGATTGAAAATCCTGTAATTCCCGCCTATTAATTGGACTGACGGAATTACGCAATAATTGAAATTTTCCAGCTCCCTTATCGCAGATGCAATGGCCCGTCTGCCGATCCAAAAACGTTCCTGAGAACATATGTTTTCCAATTAACTCTCTGCCGCTTCCTTCGAGCATTCAGACATCTTCGTTAAGTAAACACCAGATTAAAGAAAAAAGTCCAATTGGTCGTCAACAACTGGGATGTTCAACAAGCCCACGACTTCCTCTTTTTTGTGCAGGAAAATGTTTGTCTGTGAGATGTCCCTAACGAGACAGGTATCTCTAAAAATCTCAATAATGTGACTGATATCTTGTTTACGCAGCATCTCTTTTCTCTACTTATAAACAACTTTTTTAATTTCCTATGTCGCAATTGTCGCATATATATATATATATATATATATATATATATATATATATATATATATATATATATATATCTGTGCTCTTAGGCCTCTGGGGCACGGTGGTCGAATGGATAGAGTGTTCTGCTTGTAGCGCTTAAGGTCCGGGTTTGAACCTCCACTCAGGCGCTGACTACGTAAGGATTTTGAATAAGTCATTCACGCACAATTGCTCAGCGCCATCGGTGTGAACTACTGAACTTTTGATGAAGGGCAACATCAGAATACAGCTGCATCAATTAATTAATTGATTAAGGGGACTGGGGACTACTCAGAGGCTCTCCCGACTCCAGCACAGCCAAAAAGTATAGTTTTTAGTTTAATAAAAAATATATATATGCTTCAGTAGCAGTCCCTGCAGGGAGCAGGCGTAGCTCCTGAGGTAGCCCATTTCAGACCACTATTGTATTGTATTGTATTGTATTGTATTGTATTGTATTGTATTGTATTTATGCCTTTTAAGAGCTTCACGTAGACGCTGTTGCCCTTCATCAAAAGTTCTGCCATAACAGATATATTAACAGAATGACCTTCCCATCTGCGTGCAAAACTATTGTCTGGGTTATCCTCCTCATCTGCTCGTTCCCTCAAGACGTTTCTCTTTCTCCGGGGCTTCTACACTGAGTAGTCAATACTGCGAGAGGCGCTTCATAAATGTTTAGATACAATACAATACAATACAATACAATACAATACAATACAATAGATCTATCGAGACACGGTCTCGAAATAAGTTGAAGATAATTAAGATGATCGCCTATGGAGTACAGTATATGCTATTGTTTGTGTGTGTGTGTGTGTGTGTGTGTGTGTGTGTGTGTGTGTGTGTGTGTGTGTGTGTGTGTGTGTGTGTGTGTGTGTGCCTCAGTCGGTGGTCGTATGACGTCGAGAACACAGTTCGTCCGTATAAGGTATGGATTCGAGTGAAGACGTCATTCGTAACGGTTACGAGAAAGATATCGGTTGAGGTTACTGCACTAGTGTTATTGTCCTATGGCGATCAGTGAGCGATAGTGGCGCCTCCAGCGGAAGTGCGTATCACAATGACAGCGTCACGTGATTTACGTCACTCGCCCTTGGTGGTTCCGTGGTGGGAACGAGGCAGCGCAAGAGGTCGCCTCCTTTGCCATGGAAATCCTGTTTACGAAGCGATGTCCTCGTGTCAGTGAAAGCAGTTGTTCGGACATCCTGGGATGATAGGGTCGTCTGCGTCTGCCCTTAAGATCCAATCGACCCGTTTGGCATTAATCAGCTGGAACTGAAGACCCG
>JACEVL010000228.1:1140000-1240000 GCA_020284085.1 Aporrectodea caliginosa | reverse complement strand
TGTATAATATTATATAATAGCGCTATTATACGGTCGTCCATGAACAAAATTCAGTTGCTCATTATTTTGTACTTTCCATCTCAATCACTTACATAGTTTCGCTTTCATTGTCTAAACATACAGACTCGAAACCAGACTCCGTCTTCCGGTATCAAATAGTAGAAATGGCAGGGATTGGTAAAATTCGAGTACAGCTGAAACCGTCTGACACAAAAGTATTTAAGATACAAGTATAGACACCTATAGGCCTACGTGATCATTTAAAATACAATTAAGTCTATAAAGTAGACCCTACTTGGTTTGAAAAATATACGTCAAGTCAATTTTCATCTCATTAGATTAAGAAATCATTTGCTGCTACCGGATTCAGCGCGTGACTTGCACGACGCAGATGATTAGGCAGGAATATGTCATTTGTGCCATTAATACATTATGTCATTAGTGAATGTAATTTTTTCGATATCAAATGACATAACTTGATCCATTGCATCATCATTGTCATCAATTTCATCATCAGGTGGACTGACGGCCAACAGTACAATTTTCAGTTCTGCCTACTGTTCCGTCTTGTGACACCCTGCAATTGTCATATTATACCCTTTGTCCTTGATTGCGAAAGCATTGTTTTTTGTTCAAGTACGACGTCTGGATGAATATTTATGGTGCGTTCGGCAAAACATAGCACTAGAAGCTTTTAGGAAAATAGTTTCTAACAGGAAACGATAGATTCATCCGCTCTTAAGCAGACCTAAGAAAAGGACGAATAAGTTGGTGAGATTGAAAGGGAGAAGGACGATCACTTGCGATTGTATTATCACGAGATGATATGATACATGAACAGGACAGTGGAATCTGTTGGCACAGAGGGCTCAGACAGACAGACAGACATACTAAAACAGGCAGACAGACAGCTAGGTGGACAGACAGAGAGATAGACGGACAAACAGAAACAAAGACAGATATGCAGACAGACGGATGGACAACGGACTCATACAGGCAGACTGACAGACAGACGGGTGGATGTACAGTTAGATAGGTAAGTAGGCCTATGCGCAGAACAACAGTCACATAAGCATACATTCACGAACACATGCAGACAGACGAAGATAAATACAGATTACCTTCCACCTGCTTGCGTGACTGTGAGTTTCTGGTGTCTATTTGTCTGTACGTCCGTCTCTTTGTAGGCCCTACAGGTGCATATCTGCCCGTCTGACTTAAATAAATAGACAGACAGACAGACAGACAGCGCAAGTGATCATCGCCTTTTCCTCTGTACGTCGATGCCGTCCCATCATGTAACAGATCTGAAGTGAAATAGAGTAGCGCAACAAAACCTAGCTATATACCAATGTCCTGCTCCCATGCCAACTGTGCGATGTTAGTCCACACGGTCAATGCACTGACCCTCTAATCAAACGATTGCAGGTTCGAGCCGACTGAGCAAACTCTTTGTAACAACCATAGACAACTTGCCTCTGTCACACGGCAGAAGAATTTTGTACGGATGGAAGTTGGAAAGTGTTAACTCTTTATATCCTACGATGCTAGGTTACAACCATGGGAGTCGTCCATTAAGAGCTGATGGGCGGGAAATGAGAGATGCCGATTATCCTAGTTTTGACAAACACTGTTCTAGAGCTGATTCTACTCTTTTCCGTTCAATTCTCTTAAACCCTTGTCCTTCACGACCTCCTCCTCCCCGTAAGGTCACTCCATACAATACGCGACCCAGGCCACGTGTAAATGTATGCATATATGATGCATGTTTACATATACACATATATACCTACATGTATATTCATGCATATACATGCATACGTAAAACAATGCAACGTTTTTTGGCTCGTTTTTTGGGAGAAAATGAAACTCACCCTACCTAGAATTGATGCCTTTGCAAGAAGAAGTTTTATTATGAGTATGTTATATGACTTTGCATAACTGTTTGTATTATTTCTTTCTTCTGTAAGCTACTGTGCATTTGCTGGTAGTCAAATAAAGAATATTCTTACTTATTTACTTACTTACATTCCATGAAGCGAACATGTTCTGTACGTTTTCTAACTATAGACTGGTTAAAGTAATGCCTGTAATGATGTTTAGAAAGAACCTCTTGCAAACAATGACAGTAAATAACAGGTAAACGCCGTTAGGTATCGAAGTCAGATTGATAGGAATATTAATTTTAATAGTAAACAATGATAGCAATGCTCTGATCATCTACGAATCCTTCCTATCAAGGTATTCATCTTTATAGAACACCTGGCGACGACATTGCGCCCTACGTGAACTTGGATAGTTTGCTAACGTTAATGTCTTCGTTTGTCAAGTGTCCTCCTAGCACACCGGTTGTGGAATTAGTTGTGACACCTTTTCAACGCCACCTGAACATCGACATCATATCCAGGAATTGTTTAAATCGCGAGGGATCATCCGTACTTTAAGAACCTAAAAGAAATCAAATACTGATGCACCGTAGAACCCATTTGGGTGTTCCCTCTTAGCCTCTCAGGACGGGTACTCTGGGTGCGCTGTCTGGTTCCTATTTACTGCTGCGGCTGCTGCTGTTCGATCCTTCCCCGTGGCAACCTCCGTCTCCAAGAAATATATTCCAGAATGATTTGACCATCCTACGAAGAAAACCCATCCCAGAGGACGATGAGGATGATCGAGAGGATGCTGTGGCGGCGCCAGCTGACGGTGAGGATGGCCCCTCGTCCTCTGCGGCTGCGGCGGCGGCGTCTATCGTCAGGGTAGCATGCGGATACCCTCCTGGGTCCGTCATAGAAGTCGCCCGAGGACTCACTTCGGGCATTATGAAATATGATCGATTAACTTCCGAGAGAGGATTAGCAGGAGGTTCAGGTTGAGGACAAGGTGGAAGAGGAACACGAGGATTAAAAGGATAAGAAGGATCGCCGACCGAAGGAGGATGAGAAGTAGCCAGAGGTTTGGAGGAAGTAGAGGAAGGAGGAGGAGGAGGAAAAGATGATGACGGAGGAGGGTCAAGAGAAGAAAGACAAGGCGGAGAAGCTGAACGTTGTTGAAGGGTTTCTGTTTTCTTTCGCACTATTTCCCCCAGTTCTTCGTTTCTTCGAGTTATCTCTTTGTTCAGTTCTGTACAAAACATTCTAATCATATTTGGATCCATGCTTAGGCCTATATTTAAGTTGACAAAAATTATACACGCCTAGGCACCTACGTATAAAATTATACACTCCCAGGCACCTACGTATAAAATTATACACGCCTATAATAGGCACCTACGTATAAAATTATACACGCCTAGGCACCTACGTATAAAATTATACACGCCTAGGGTCCTAGGCACCTACGTTTAATTAAGTTACACCCGTAATGACCCCTTTTGCTATTAGACATGTAAGGGGCCGTCCATAAAGTACGTCACGCTATTTTTGACCAATTTTACCCCCCCTTCTCCCTGTCACAAACTGTCACAAAACTCGGACCCCCCTAAAGTACGTCACACTTTCGAACATAGAAATAATAATACTTCAGAAAGCAAGGCTAATACATAAACAAGGCTTCGCAACAGCATTATTACTAGCGCTCCTAGCCGAGGAATCGTGAAAAACACATTCAGGAGATATGCATTTCATGCTATTTTGACATAAAACTAATTAAAATGTTTCAGAAAATTTTTGAAAATTATTTTTAAAGCAATGAAATTCTACTAAAAAAATAAAAAATAAATTATAAATAAAATTTAAAAAAAAAAATGTGTGACGTCACACATGGCCTGACCCCCTCCCCTGTCACAAACTGTCACACTTTCTTAAACCCCTCCCCTGGAGCGTGACGTACTTTATGGACGGCCCCTAATACTATCGCGTGTAAATAATAATTACTCTGCAGCCGTTGTTTGGCGCACATTGCAAGGTGATCCTACGCAAAATTAATGTTGGATAGCTAATTGAAATGAAAATTATGCGTGAACAAGAAAATATTGGTTACTACATAAGTAGACAATACAATTAGGAACCTGAGTATTAAACGATTTTCTGAATAATATTAAGATGAAGGTCATTTTCAGGATTAAGGTAAGGAGTGAGATAACGATGATTTAGATCGTGATCAAACTTACTATTTCTAGCAAAATTACACAGCCCTCTATAATTATATATAATATATATGCATACACACACATATATGTATATATAACAAAACTTACTGGTATCTTGAATTTTTAGACTATTTAAGTAGACCTATGACAATAACTATACAGATTAAGCAATAGTTATGTAATGCTAATTATAATGTGGACTCGAAATAGTAAGAGTTTATCGATTGTCATGTTATTGTAAACAACATAGACTCAGAGTTTGTATGTATACCTACATGCATATGTATATACCAGCCTTTTATATATGTATATATTTATTTAGGTTATATGTATATATATACATATGTCAATGTTAGGCCTATATGTATGACTAGCCTTGAAATACGATAGAGCTCGGTCTGTCCCATTTTCTCTTCAGTGTTGGGTTCCATATAGGACTTTTTACTGACAGAAACACAAGAAGCAGACATTTCGATTAGCAAACAATGTTCTTTCCTTGGTCAGATCGATTACCTGGCTTCCAATCGATAATACAGGTGAAGCCACTATATGCAGATCGATATATGTAAGGCACACACAGCACTCTACTAAAAAAACGAGCCTTGGTTTGAATTAAGTTATGTCATTTATACATTGAAAATAAGCGTTAATTTTAACAGGTTAAAGCGTCTATTATACAATAATGAAGTTTTAAGGATCATTTACGGCTCAAGTATTCACTTCTACTCTTTCTCCTCCTCTCTTTCTCTTTCGACTTCTCCTCTTCCTCCTCATTCTTAGTCCTCTTATCTCTTTCTTCTCTATTTTCTTCTCCTTAGTTTTCTTCTACTTTTCCTCCTATTTTATCCACCTCATTCTTCTCTTCTTGTTCTCCGTTTCGTTTCTTCCTTGGCTTCTTCCCCTCGTTCCAATTCTCCTACTACTCAACCAACTTCTAGAACTTTATAGAACTTTAGTTATACTTTACACTTTACAGCAGAGTAATAATTATGTAGACTCTGTATGTTTTAGCGATAGCCCTATACATAGTAGGTCTATACACGTTTGTAGTACAGCAGGCGTAACTTGTTGCAATCGTATAGGCTACGTAAGCATGCGACATATTATTATTATTGTTATTATTAATAATAATAGTATTATTTTTAACAAAGGTAAGTGCAATCTTTCAGAAACCGAAATTACTATCACTAATATAATTTTGACCCGAGGTAGACATGAGCCATCAGGAAATGAAAACGTATGTTAGCCTATTGTTAGGTGTCCTAGTTAGCAATCTTGATCCCTTTGGGACTCTCTTGCGGCCAATCCTGATATTTCATGTTGAAATGTTATGTGTTTTGATTTGGCTTCAATAAAAACGATTGATTTGATAAAACAAATAATTAATTTCAGTGAAATTAAGCATCCTGCCAGGTTTTGAAACCACCCGAAAATGTGCCTTTTAATATAATGGCATTGTGGCGCTGGATAAATTCAGATAGACAAAATTTTGAAAAGGAAGTGATTATTATCATGTCGTATTTATCGAATTAAATCTGTACAATCTCACCATGTGGACCTCTGACCATTTGAGAGACATTCCATTTAGACCCTGATGAACAATAACAATATTATTAAACACATCTACATGCATTTCATCTTCTACATAGTAAAGGTTAAGACACCATAGCCTATATTAGCCTATATCCGTGGTCAGTGACCTGTTACTGTTAGTACAGTTACGCCGTCGCTCGGTAGGTCGATGCTCCATTTAGCACAATTTGCAGAGCAGTATATAGTTCTCTGTCCATTTAATGCAAGGTCATTTCTTCCTTGTTGGTCAGGGACAAAAGAAGGAGAAGCAGGAGGGAAGATTGTGCGAGGAGAGGCGAGAGGGTAAGAGAGAGGCAGCGGCATAGGAAGTAGCAGAGGATTTTCCCGGAGGCACATTTTGCCGAACTAGGGTGCAAATGCCATGTGCTGACAAGACTAGTAACATTTTAAGTTGCTATTTACAAAACATGCATTTTAAGCAGCTGCTGCAGCCGACAACATAGTTTCCATTATAAAATCGTATCCAATGATTGTCACCTAATTGCAAATCTAGCAACATCTGGGACTAGTGGCAACTGAGGTCTATTATAGGACCATTCTTTGCCAGAAAATCCGTTAAAAGGACGGCTTCTCTCAATTTCCAAGCATTATCAGGCTGCTTCAGCTCACTATGTGTAGCCTTCCATTCTCGCAAAGATATTGTTTTATCAAAAACAATAGGCCGAATAATTAACATTTAAATTCAAAGTCAAACACACAGAAGCTTACATGTCATGACTGGTTTTCTGACTGTAATGTCCTCTGTATAAAATAAAACAGAATTCACTATTACGTCTATGAAATAGCAACGGGACCACGACACACGCTATAATGTGCGACTTAATTAACACAAACGAAGTTACGTTTGCACCTGCATATCTAAACGAACTCACGAGTCATGACATCACAGTTTCATATTATCAGCTTAACTGGTTTGATTTACTAAGGAGTTTGGTGATATACAATGGACTCCTGTTTAATAGCTCAGCTGCGCTATTATTATACAGGCGTCCATGGTTGTATTTAGGCCTATATTCCATCAATTAACAGACGCAAGAAAGAAATGGCGCCGTTCTGTTGTTGCTATCAGACGGTTAAACAAATCGCCCAATAAACAACTGGAAGCTTATCAGCATCACCAGGTGAAAAGCTGCATGATCCATTTCGTACAAACCAAATGCAACCTGGATCATAATATATCATAATTATATCCTATTACCCTACCAATGCTCAAATGTAAATATAGGCCGTAATATTATTTGTTTTTCTATCGTGATGATCCTTGAATCATGCATACAAGGGCGCACACAATCCGTCCAGTTGGCAGAGGAGGCTGGTCACGTGCTGTGTTCCACAAGAATCAGTGCTTGACTCTCTCCTTTTTGTACTATACACAGCCGATGTGGAGAGAATTATAATAGAAGCACGTGGCCTCCTCCAACCACTGCTATGCGGACGATACGCATCTTGCTTCTTCTGCGAACCATCACAAACCACTGGTCTATAGTAGGCCTAGTAATAATTATGTTCTCAGATTTGACATCATTTGGGAATTAATATGTGATCTATTATGCGACGTATTTTCACTTACCCAGTTTGTATCGGGTGTTTAAAATCTTGCAGGCTTGGAAAATATCTGAACACACAGGTCCTGAAAAACAACATCCACCATCATCGTCATCATTTAACATTTTAGTTTAGGTTCGAAATTTAGGGAGTGAATCTCACGGGTGCCAATTACGGGTCCGAGATTAAAGAGCAAGATCGAAACGCAGAAAGTTCTTAACAATGATGCCTTGGGCACGTACAGTAGTAAGTTAGGCTACTAGATAACAGTTTTATAGGGTATCCTTTGAACATTTAACTTTAAAGAGTAATTTGTGTATCAACAAATAGAAATTACCAGGGAATTACAAGTTATTACTGCCTTTCGGCGAGTATTCTAAAAATAAAGATTGGGATTACTGATTTTGGAATTAGGCTCTACGGAGGTCATGGTAGATCCCCAGGTTCAAAAACAGCATCGGATGCTTAGCAATAACATTTCTAGATGTATATAAAAAGTGACCTTTAAAGCGTAATTGTATATACAGCGGCAAGGTTTAACCCAACATTACCAGAAGGTTTACCAGCATTACATTTAGGCCTATATTCAGCTTAGCAACTCACATCAGTTGTGCATTCAACATTTCGATCAGACCATTAGAGGTTCAATTTTTGACCTGGAGGAGTTGCACATTCTCAAGACGCTCGGCAATTCCCAGACCAACAGCCAACTAACGTCTGCAGTGAGTGGAATGGAGAGTTTATATGCGGGACAAATTACAGTTTGAGTGCTTCGTCTGCTGAAAGTTTATACTGAGCTCAGCCAAACAAAACAAACCCCGAAAAAGTCGATGTTAGTTTCCTATCAGCAGTTTGCCATTTCGTCTAATGGCTGTCCGTTATTCACTCCGGAGTGACGTAATAGACACAGGGATGGCCATTAGGACTGAACTTCGCTGGATGGTTGCCAAAAGCCAGACCAGACCAGAGGCCGATTTCTTCATTATACATTATACAATGCTCCCAGCATAAGTATCTTCGCTAACTCTTCACCATCCAGCTAAGCTTCTATCTCATTCTATCCCCTACTCGTCTAAAGTGCTCTAACTGATCTATCTAACAAACTGCACCTCCAGCCTGGAACGATCTCCCTCCTGAATTCCGCAGATTTTCGATTAATCCACCAGTATAATTGTCGACCGCTTCCCACCATCATCTGCCTCCGGTGCCTCTATCTATCTCCCCTTAAGCTTTCCACTCAAAATTAAAGTCTCATTTCTTCAAGAAGAACTCCTACCCTGACTTTTCTTATCCTCAGCCTTCCAGTCTTTATCGACCTAAACAAAACCAGCCTTAACAGCTCCTCTGCCTCCTCTCTGTCTCTGTGTCTGTCGCTGTGGCTGTGTCTGTGTCTGTCTGTCTCTCTCTGGTATCTCTGGCTATCGGACTTGATCTCCATTTAACATCTCTGGACCAACTTGACGCAGCTCTCGCGAATAAGCTGCTGGTGATCTGCGTTTAGCTTTTAAGTGGCTCTCTTTAGTCTTTAGAATTTAGAGTTTGCGATTACGATTATGATTTGCTACTGTAATATTTATGTTTGGAATAAAATATCGTATAGGCCTACACACTTAACCACGCTTTTCTGTTTTATTAAGTACACTTAATGAGGAAATATATAGTGACCAGGTACACACACACACACACGCACACGCACACACACACACACACAACCATCCACCCACACCACACACACACACACACACCCACCCACACACAAACACACAAACACACGCACGTGTTAAATGCATGTTATAAATAAGCTTGCAGACTACTATTAAACAGCAGCGCTCTTTATCGGTTGCTGGCCCTAGGATCTGGAATGGGCTCCCTGTTGCACTCCACCTTGTGCCTAGAGGTCACACCACTACTACGTTCTTTGCAAACCTAAGACTGTCTTATTTAGCAGTGGTTGGACTGAGAGCGCTTCTGAGTAGATTACCTTGAAGGGGCGCTATATAAAAACTCCTTATTAATAAAAAGTGTAATATACACTACATGGACACAATATTTATATAAATTCATTTAACCTTAATGCAGGGATGGCCAACCCGCGGCGCTATTTGATTGGCGGCTGTTAACGAGTTTATAAACAATTATTTTCTATTTTGACCAACTATTCCCTTATCTACAATGCTGCACGAGATAATGATATCTAAAAACACTAAAAGATTCCTTGTTGTAGGTTCTATTTGCTCCTGAGCATAGTAGTATAGACTACCTGTACGTATACATCTTGTGAAAATATGGAATAAACATTTGTATTTCTTTCCGAGGCTGTGAGGACAAACATTTTGCTGCCCGCCGCGTGCTTACCAACAATCATAGTGGCCCGTAGGCCAAAAACGGTTGGCCACCCCTGCCTTAATGGTTCGTGGACTGATTTCTATTTGATTGGACTGTTAGCGAGTTTATTTATTGGGATGGATTTATGCCTATTCCCTTATCCATCATGCTGTACGAGAAAAGGACGTTAAAGTACACTTCCATGAGTAGGCTTATTAGCAATAGGCTTATTTGCTCATGATCATAGCCAGTATATAGGCTACGTACTATATTGTGTGATCAAATGGAGCATTATCTGCCTACCGACCAACCAACCGACAGTAACTGTTATTGAACACATTGATGAAATTAAACATTACGTATGTAGGTAAAAATGTCATCGTCTAAGGACAAAATATTTATTTAAAGAGATTCTTGCAGATGATTTATCTTTATAAAATTTCTCTTTTGAACATACTTGAACATAATGAACATTGAACGAAGCAAAGTTACGTGAGTGGATAGAAGCATTTCATCGTTATGTCATAACTCTTATTATATATATGGAGATTCATATGGATGTCCTTTTTCACGCAGTCGACCTGTATGCTAGTTTACCTAGAATCAATTAATGAAATTTAATTAACAGAATCATCGCTAAGACCGAGATATTTAGAGATTGGCATTGACTGACCTTTATGATACATGACCCTGGGCGATGGTTGCGTTTCCTTCTGCTGTGCTTCCTTCTGCTGGAATGGTTTCTCAGACTGCGTCCCCACAAGACAGTCCTTGCTCTCGAACGTCGACCTGCAGACAGCCTCTCGAAGTACCTCGTCCAAGGACAGATACGATGAAGCTACTCGCCTCTCCTCCTCATCTTCATCTTCTTCTGGTAGCTCTGTGGATGAAGATGACCCGGAGGTCAGGGTATCCTGAGAGGAAAACAACTCCGGAGTGATATCGCGGAATTCCAGCGAAGACTCATCTGTCTGCGAGGAGTCCGAGATCAGTCGATCCAGTCTCGAAATCCAGTCGTCGATCTTGTTCTTGACGTTCGAGTCCTTTTCCACTGCTTCCGGTTGCGAACGGTCGACGGCGCTGAGCGGTGGAAGCCAGTGGATGTCTGGAAAGTTTCCAGGAGTGGAGGCTGGTCGACCGGAGGATGAGGACGCGAAGCTATCCCTGTTCGTAGCGGAATACTCCACGTCGGAATGGATGAAGTGCCTTCTCCAGGGAAAGCGGAACTCAACGCTGCCTTCGTCGGATCCATCCTTCGTTGAAATGCTCTGTTCTGACAGTTCTAACGAAGAACGCTGGTTCCTAGATTCTGACAACGCAACAGAACAGATAAATTTAGGAGAAAACAACTTCTATGTTTCGCCTTTGCAAGACTGGAATTTTACATTTAAACTTACACAGACGATTTTGAACATGAAAACAACAAAATATCAATAGGTGTATGGGTACCAAATATTTCTTTCTTATGCATACACTCATTAAAGCAAAAGGGCAATGGTAATCAATAATTGCATAGTACGCTGATCTATTGAAACTATGTAGTCTAATATTAACGTATACATGATTACCGATTTTGTATGACAAACTCAAATAGCTTAAAATATTAGGCCTATGCATTATATTGTTGCATTGATGAATGTATTGGGATCGCAGAATTTATGGTAGAGAGGCGTTTATTGAAGTACTTTCTGATATGTCAATCATCTCGAGGCCTCATATAATGTAAGGCATAGAATAACGCCGTTAGTTCGGAATGCATGTAGGATGATCCTGACCAATCACTTTGAGTCTCTAAAGAGGTGAAACAGCGTTTTAACTTCTGGATGTATTATGATTATAATTATGCCAGTGTCTTACCGTATCCGAAATGCTCTTTGCTGTTGTCTACCATTCCTGAATGTTGAATGTACTTGACTAAACAAACTGATCGAAGAACTCTGCAATGTTGAAAGGCACACTTGAAATAAGTTAGACTCAACATTATTAAATCATTCGCTAAGAACAAAAGCTAAATGAAGGCCTATACTCTTGTTATGCTGCCTGTCGTGAATGAGTCAGTCTGAAGAACTGTTTGGAGTGCATCTCTTCTTCACAATGTAGGATCTGAAACACTGTCTTTCATCTGCCTCATTCTTCACTGTCATTTCCCAAGCAAACCCCAAGCATGTACTTCACCAACTCCTACCACCACGCCGACCCCTCTCCTCTCACCAATTAAGACCTAGAGCACACAACCATACTCTCCCACCCAAGGACAACTCTCAATTTATTCCAAGATCATTCTATACAAATATCTACTAGTTTATTCTAAAATTTTCTAATGAACTTTAATTATCCATTATCACTCATGTTAGCATTTCTGCGTTTTTGTCAGATTGTTTTCTCAATAATATATATACGAATATAAACCGGACTATATGGTATTGGTTTGGCATTTAATATAACATTGAATGAACTGTAAAATTTCACTTTTCTGAATGCGTAAGAAATTTCAGTCAAAGTGATGTCCTAATCATTTGCTGCGATAACCATGATAATCGGTGGTCCAATAGCCCGGTTGATAGTGTCCTCGCTGATTTACCCAGCATGCGGTCAGAACTTCTTTCAAATGTTCTGGGGAAATCGTCATTAAGCTTAGTTTTCGTTGAACGAGGCAAAAGTTAACAGTTCCTAAGTGACGACATCAAGGATTACAGCAGTGGTCACAATTTCACTTTCCAGCAGGATGGAGCACCTGCTCATCGTTCACGAAAAACAGTTGCTTTTCTCACTGCTCACGTTCCAGACTTAAATTGAACCAGAAAATTGGCCACCGAACAGTCCGGACTTGAATCCCGTAGACTATTCGATCTGGGGAATAGCAGCTTGTCTACAGGCAGAGAATTCGAGATATTGAACATTTGAAAGAAGTTCTGACCGCATGCTGGGACTAAATCAGCGAGGACACTATCAACCGGGCTTTGGACAGTTTCGCAAGCGATTATCATTGGATCGCAAGGCATATTGAACATCACTTTGATAATTTCTTACGCATTCAGAAAATTCTGAAATTTTACAGTTCTTCAATGTTATATTAAATGCCAAACCAATACCATAATAGTCCGGTTTATTTTGCGCCACCCTGTATATTTCCTCTTGTGCGTTCACTCTGTTAAGACCTACGTCCTAATCATGACATCCATGTTCGTTGGTCCTATACAGAGGCCATACCTAACAGTGTGTAGGCCTATATGTATCTACCAGAGGCACACAAGGAACCAGAAGTGGTTCCAATAAACGTTGGTGTTTAGGCTGACGCCCTAAAGTACTGCTGAGTAACCAACTATGAATAGGTTGCCTTCATTATGTTTCTAAAAATTTCATATAATATGTTGGCGTGGGGTTACTGATAACCATCTTTTGGCATTTAAGTCTTCTGTGGCAAAAGGAGAATTTGTCATAGTTGACGTTTTGTCTGCAATAAATTCTAGACGTCAATCCTGAATACCTGAACACAGTGAACAGGATTAACCAGTAGGCCTATGTAAAAATATGCCATTGCACGGCCATCGATAGCAGAAATTTTCAGCAGCGACACAAATGTACACTAATATCAAACTCATTATGCCAACTGTTGTTCAATGGAGCGGGGTCCTTGATGTTTCATGTCATTGATGACCTCCTGACCTGATTACGGCTTCGCTTTGATGCGCCATCGATTAGTGCCTTGTGCATTAGACACCGGTCCGAAAGGAGATTGCAATTAATTAATTAATAATTAGTTTTCATTTTAAATAAGAAGTTGCACCATGATTGCAAAATTGAAAACGTCAACCATGAGGGCAGCTGCTTTTATACAGTTTTCTTGTAACTAATTACACGGAGTCCCTTCAGCTGGGTACAACTAGCAGTCGTTAGATGAACTTAGATCACGCTACCGACTGAGCTACCAAGTCATACGAGTCCATAATAAGTTAGTATCTTTTTTAACTCCCAAGATATGTCGGCCTTGGAGCTGTTTCTTTCGCTTCTCCCATTTTTTGCCAACATGTTTCTCTCATTCGTTGGCATATATTTTTCTCAGGTAATCCGATGCCAACATGCACTTCACGCACTTGGCCTTCATCATGTTACGTGTGAAGCAAACACGTTCGCCTGAGGGAAGCTGCTCGAAATGACAAGCACCAACCGTGTTCGTTTAGTTGACCTTTTCAAGTACCAAAGAGCATCAAACAAAGGCAGGCCTATGCTCATGCAGTAGAGTGCCAGCATACATTATAACTCCGTATAGTCTATTTAATTTTAGTAGGCTACCTTTACAGCTCGTTTAGCTATGTAAACTTAGCTAAGTTTACATAGCTAAACTTAGCTATGTAAACAATCTGCATATAAATATTTATTGATTATGAATGATGATGATGATGATGATGATGATGATGATGATGATGATGATGATGATGATGATGATGATGATGATGATGATGATGATGATGATAATAATAATAATAATAATAATAATAAAACTCACACGCAATATCTGCCTCTATTTCCGAATGTTTATTAAATTTTGATGAGCACTTATACTCCATACAGTGTGCACTTCATAGATTACGTTAGGAAATCACATAATTAAAACTTTTGCAAATTATTGCAAATATGCAGAGAAACACTGACAGTTGTATTGCAGGCTGTCTGTTCTATTAGTAGTTAAGATTGTTTCAATTGCATAAATGTAAATGTACAGCGCAGTGCGTTTGTCAGGCGCTTAATTAAAGAAAAGATATTATTATTAATTCATAATAGAAGATACTTTAAAACGAAAACATACACGAATCATAAGCAGCAAACTTCTCCAGAAATTATTTCGAACGGATCTCTTTCAATTCCTCTTCGACTGAAAATTTATATTTAAACAGAACTGGCTGAGCCGTGCGCACTCGATTGAAACGCATTCCAGTCATGTGTGTCGGAACTTGGAATATACTATTCTCAGATTCTAGATACAGCAACCGTTGTAATAGAATTCCATCCTGCGGTCAAAGAATACGAAATACACTGCCAAAGAAAAGCGTATTCCTGCGAATTCATAAACTTCCTTACGCTCGAGTGACTATGCAAAGGAACGGCTGCAACTACTTATCACTGGCGAATCCGACATAAAAGAGCAATCAGACGCAGCAACTTGGCTCCGACGAAAGAAACACTTGGCGCATCTACATCCACCTTCATCCCTTTTCCCTTATCCATCCATACACTTCGAACTCAAGTCTGCCACGCTTTCTGGTTTCGATTATAGACCTCACCTAAATGTATATGGAGCAAGTAAACTGAATGTATACATGCGCAGCTCTATGTGCATGAATATATATATGGGCTTATAAACGAGTGTCTATATGCAGATAGATAGGTCTATGTGTCTGTGTATATGCAATAATATATATGTATATATATATATATATATATATATATATATATATATAGACATATCATATGTGACCTGCATAATAAACCTAAGACACATATGCCTATATAATATATATACATATTATATAGTATGCATAAGTGAAGCGAGTTATATATATATATATATATATATATATATATATATATTCATATGCGTATATATATATATATATGTATGCGTGTTGGTATTTGTACATGTATGTAGCCTACATAGTAGATGTATAGGGCCTACAGTATGGCTGTAAATGCGCTGGTTATCTTTCGGCTGATGAAGACGAATCCCAGCGAAACTCAGCTGCAGCAGCTTCCAGGGCATCTGCGGCGCTGGCAACCAGGATGATTGAAGAAAGCAGCAGCATAGGCCTACCTAAGCCAACAGCTTCTCTTGTTTATAATACTTTCTCCTTTCTTCAGTTCATCAACATGCTGTTCCTCCATCTCCTGCATTGTTCCATCTCCGGTTTCTTCTCTTTTCCGTCATGTACTTCTTCCTCTTCCTCTTCCTGTTTCATCTCTTCTTCTTCCTGTTCCTCCTGGCTCCAATTCATCCATAGGCCCATTGCTCCTCCTCCTCGTCCTCCTCCTCCTCCTCCTCCTCCTATGTTCCTCCTGTCTTGGTCCTCCCCTATCTACGTGCTTCCTCCTTCTCATCTCGTTCTTCCTCCTACTCTTTCCTTCTCTTCAGTATCAGTGTTAGTACAAGATGTCCGGTCTATTTTTATCCCTTAATTTATGAGATCATAATTAATATTCAGATGCTTCAGCCGCGTAGCATGTATTTTTTGTAAGAAAGGGACCTTAATTTATGTGTCTATCGAGGCCTATAGGCCTACCTCGGCTTTGAACAGCAGACTATTATAGTCCATCTTTATCTCGGCCTTGGCTCGAACACTTAGCAGCTCTTCAGATAACATTAGTCCATCTGAGATGAAAGAAACCGAAGTGTTAGCAGCACTTCAGCATCTGTAACAGGTACCCTCCAAGACAACTACGCCTACTAGCACGGTGTATAGTAAGTTTTTTTTGACTCGATAGAACCATGTCAGCCATGATTGACCTCTTTCTTCCTTAATTCAGAGATATATAGGCATTCTACATTATTTGCTGCAGTCGAGTTACTAAGAACTAGATGTGAAGGATAACCAAGAACATAACCATGAACATAATATAAATATTATTTCCACGAAGCGTAATAGCTTAATTTAAAATGTAAATGTTCTAGCTCCGTCAGTTGAACATTCAGAAGATCACAGAATTCAGGCCTGCTGCACTATGCCATGCTATATGCGGGCAAGACGTCGAAGCATCTGAGGACGCCCAAGGACCAATCCTTGGAGGACGCCCTGACCAATCTTATCTAATGACTTCTTTTGCGCCGTTATAATACTGGCCAAGATATCGCTTCGAGTGAAATAGCGCCTGAAAATCATAGCATGAATAGTAGTGGTTAAAATAAATTTGGAAAGTAGGTCTATACTTTCTATACGATTTTAAATAATTCCAAGTGTTTAAAAGGCTTTTTAAAGTACATTCGCTATTTTTCAAATTATTCTCATTATTATATTCGTTTATTGGTCCAAAATCAGATAAACACACCGCTATCAGGTACATTGTACATATAGAGAGTTTAAGAGCTATTACCAAACCAGTCCAGGCAATGTCGTTGGATAGAGCATCAGAAACAAAATGGTGCGACAGAGGATAACGAGAGGTTTTACCGTATCTAAAATGTATGACGTTTTGACAAATAACTGTAGGCTATCAATTTTAGTTAGATAGTATAGCTTAGATTGCGTTAAAGATGAATTTCTGTACAAGACACGCGAAATGAAATGCCTACCGTGTTTAGTAGGCAACACCAAGTAATGGAGGCCACAGGTCTTTCACAAGTACGGACGGACATGTGATATCTTTGATGGCCTTTTCGAGACACGGTTTGGGATCTGGTTGTGCTTTATTCAAGGTGTGACTTATGCAAAGTGTAACTTATCCAAGGTGTGACTTATTCAAGTGTGTGACGACTTATTCAATGTGTGACTGGGTGGCAATGGTGGTAAAGTCAGAATAAAGGTTTGCAGTGGATTGGAAATTGGAACATGCACCAATTTCAGCCTTAGCACCTGTAGACATGAGGAGGTTTAAAAACGCAGCTTGGCTGTCATCGACTCATCAACTTACCATCTAAACTGACTAACTTAAGTCTTAAAGGCTCTAGGCATACTTAGTTCATAGAAGACTTTTTTGAAAGTATCGGGTTAATTATTCATTGTCACAAAAACATCACATAAAGAACATGGCATAACGTTCAGAGATTGCCTAGACGATAAAACAACCGGTGTCAAACAAAAGTTCACAGCCTGACTCTGCTCCTCTGAATTCCGGATATTCTCAGCTCCCCATGGCACAAAACCGCCGCTTACGCGCTGTTATCGGTCTCAGGCTCCTCTATCATCCCACAGGCTTTCCACTCAAAATTAAAGTCTCACCGCTTTAAGAATTCCTACCCTAATCCGTTCAATCCTCCACCTTCCAAGCTTTCTCGTCCTCAACGAAACTCGCTTCAATAAATGTTCTAACTCCTGTTTCTTCACTCGAGTTTCTAAATAACCCCTCTGATACGACGCAGCGTTCGTGAATAAGCTAGTGCTGTGCGCATAGCTTTGGAGTAGCGTTTTAGAAATTATGGGTTTATGATTTCTATTACGATTATGCAACACAGAGATGTAGACTACTTTATAAGAACACCTATTGACATTGTTCATGTTGCACAAAGAAGCCCCGACCCAAGCATGTAACTTGTTTATGTCTTATTAATTGAGTCTGTGTCAGCTGATCGAGGTTTAATAAACGAGTTTTGTATTTTATTGTATTGATACCCATGAGATAACTATGAACCCATGGATTGTTGTTATGATTACAGTGACAACGATGACGACGATGATGACGACGACGACTACACAGAAGTATACATCTTTTGGTGCTGAATTATTGTCACACGATCTTTTGTTGTTTCCATGCATCCACAGCCTACTTCCGTAGCGATGCACATCGACATGCTAATTGGCCGAGCAACTCGACTTCTAAAATCAGTTCGACTGCATCAGCAGAACCAGCAGCAGCAGCATTTGAGAGCGATGGAGTAGCGTTTTAGAAATTCTGAGACTTAGGAGTCGCAGTCGGCATGAAGCCTTCTTGGTTTCGACATGACAATACGGCCAGCCACAAGTTCAAAATGAACGCCACAGAACCAACGACGATCAATGCGATGTTAACTTCTATCGTTCCATTTGGTACATCCTGTTTCGAATTCACATAAAAGAATTGCAAACAGTAAAATAAAGTAAGTAAGTAAGTACAAGTACATGTATGTTCTTTAATAACTAATTGCTAATCGCACTTTGGTGTAAACCAGAGGCGGCGCCAGATATTTTTGTAACCAGGGCATAGCCAGAGCAGTCATACAAGTAACAAGCGCAGAGGCGATTTATGGCTAGCGCGGTATGGTCAGCGGTCACCATTATTATAAGCTCGAGCTACCGATATCGAATGAAAATTAATAAAATACAGCCCGTAAAACAAAGTTTTTTACTATATCCATCTAGTATCCTATAATGCGTTAACCACGGCATGGCCAGTTTTTGGCAGATTCCCCGATTCGACAAGTTGAGTCCCCGATTCTATAAGTGCAGGGGCGAAATTTTTATGGCGAGGGCGTCTATCTGCCAATTTCAGTTGAATGTTGTAAGTCATCATATCGTCGCTTTTAGCCTGTGGCTCAAACAAACAAACAAACAAACAAACAAACAAACAAACAAGATTTCCGTAAGTTAAACTAGATGGATAAAAATAGTTAAAATTGCAATGAGATATTTTCATTAGAAAATCGTCGATGATGGATCGATCGAGTTTTCGAGTAACGTCAACCACGTCATTGTGTTGAATTGCGAAATATTTGACTGCGCTGTGATACGAAATTTTCGACTGCGGAGTACGGACGTCAGGACAGGCAGAAGCATCCGGAAGTAATGCGGCTGCGCCAGTGCATTTAATTCACTCAAAATAGGGAATTGTTATTATGGCGAACATATTATAATATATTTCTCAGGAAATAAAAAATATAAAATATGCCTTAAATTTATTCTCGCAGAGCAAAAATTCTGGCAGCCCTGAATATAGGGGCCGCTCAAATAAACCGCCTTCAAGCTATCCAGAATGCTATCGCTCGTGCGGTGACTAAAACCCTCAAACACCATCACCTCATACATTGTCTTCAAATCACTTAACTGGCTTGAAGTACCTGAACACGTTGAATATAAATTCTTATCGCTTACCTACAGCACACTTTAATCCTCTCACCCCTTCTATCTTCGTCAGTTCTTCACGGTCCAACTATACTTCGCTCAACCCGCTCCTCGTTTCCGTTCCTTCTCCTCCCTTCCGTCACCTCATTCTTAAAATTTGCACATGGTTCCATAGCCAGATCGAGCTGTTGCGTCTCTCTGGAGCAAACTCTGTCCAGGATTAGGGCATATAACTGATCCAACCTTCCAAAAAGAAGTTTGGAAATCGTGCTTTGCTGTCTCCGGACCCAGAGAATGGAACAGTCTCCCAGCTACAATCCGTCAATGTTCATCTGCTACGGTGCTACAATTTAAATCAAAATTAAAAACTCATCTATTCTCATTACGCTATGGCTAAGAACACAGCGCAAACGCGCTTTCGTGCAAGACTTGTCTTGTTAAAGCGCGCTATAAATTTCTAATTGTATTGTATTGCAACCTAAGAACTAACCAAAATCTCACTTCTTTAACTCATAGCCTAAGTAAAAACACTACTCTTTCAGAAATCCTATCATCATGATTGCTCCTCTTCCCTTTACCTCCTTCGCCGTTTCAATTCTAAACACCATCCACCGTAGCCACCAACTGTCTGCCTGCCTGACCCTTTGGATCTTGACCTGGAACCGATTTAGACCCTACCAACCTATAGATTTAGTTTAGACTTGAATCTAAGAATAAGCTGGTTCCCGCGACTCAGCCTTTTGGGCTCTGTAGAAATCTCGAGATTACAATTACGATTAGGTCAATTTGCTTGCGTTAACTTCTTCCAGAGGCTAATATGAAAAGCTTAAGCAATTGTTATATCTTCAGATGCATAAACGCAGAGAATATAGGCCTATAATTATGTCTGACTAACCATATCGAGGCTGTAGTGGAAATCTCTGACCGTCAGTCCAACCACTCCGAATGCCACTTGGAATCCGGAACAGACGGCCGAACATACAGCCAGTCCACGCGAACAGTTGCCCTACATTGGAATGCATACGTAAATGAACGCACGCATGCATACTTACATATAGACATACATACATTTAATGCATACATGCGTGCATACATACATATTACATACATGAATACATGCATACACACAAGCATACACACATATATACATTTGTACATACATAAATTATGTATGCATAAATATAATGTATACAAAACAGGAAACTGATGCATATATACATATATGCATACATCTTGAATACGTTTTGAATATGTCTAAGTCTGGATTAAAAAATTTATTGGAGTAGTATGCTCATTTTCTCTCTATAGCCTACCTTTTGTCTCTTATGACAGAATAATTGTATTCGCTGTAGAGCCGAACAGCCGAGACAGAGAAAGAGATGATGATATATTTTGCCAGTACTTACGATGTCGTTGAATTTCTGCTGAGCTGAAACTATGGCGGCCCAGCCAGAAACGATATTCTAGTAATAAAGTAATTATCAATCGTACATAAACTTACACTGTTCTAGAAGCTACATTATACTTTACAAAGTACAGCCTAATATTAGGAACTGAAGACGACGTCGACGACGATGATGATGCCGTTGGAGATGATGGCAATGATAGCACGTCGGTGATGATGATGATGATGACAACGATGATGAGGGGGAAGGAAGAGGAGGTTTAATGGTGTGTACACGTAGTTTTCAAAACTCTTGAAACTTTGCACCCTATAGGCTTCATTTTTAGAAGATAAAAGAAAGTGAAGTTTTCCGCAAAGCTGGTGTTAGTAAGTTCCATAGAATAATGAGGACCAGTGTGCGATAGGGCATGGAAACCACACGTCGTTTTTGTTGGTAAGTTGGGACAAACAGCTGGCCAGGGGAAGCTGGTCTTAAGTGGGACCAGACCATAAAACGCCCTGTACACTGGGGCTGCAACTCTGAATTAGATTCCAGTTGAAAAAGGTAACTAATGTGATTTTGAAAGCATTTAGTCTGGAGATCTTGGAGAAGGCCGGATGACAAGGCCAGCAGCTGAATTTAAGGAGTCATAAAAACTACAGGAGCAGAGTATTGAATTACAAGAGTCCAGGCATAATCAGAAGAGTGAACGGATAAGGGCATGGCTATTGGACAGCATCATGCATGAGTAAAAGACCAACGAATAGGTCTAAGGCGGCCGCTCTAAGCTGCCTCAGATTACGGCAGTGTCCGATTTGCCGGGGTCGGGGTTGGACCCCCCTGCTTCTCATTTTGACCCCCATGCTTCTGGTCTTTGGCTCCCCCGGGGGTCGGCTGGACCCCCTCACTTTCATTACCCACAGTCCTACTCCAAATGACTCCATAATAAAAAATATAGTCTCCATTATGACCAATCGGCCTGATGTAGGTTGATATTGGGATATACTTTTACGGAATAGGGTTATCCTTTCAGATAATACAACAACTTGGTTCCTCTCGGTCACCGTACTTTCATCTGCGTTGTCACTTTGTTACTATGACAGGCAGGGCCAAGATGTGGAAAGATCCTGGGCAGGGCCTAACAGAGGGTGCAGCAGGTTCATTGCTCCTGGGCCCAGAGGGCTGGGAGTGTAGTTTCTGGCTGAGCCGGAGGAGTTACCGATCAAGGTCCAGCAAGCGTATGATTGATAGTGCCCTGCTAGCCTACAATGCCCTTCACATCTGTAGGTCAATGCTACTAAAGCTTTCTCCAGTCTCCTATAGGCCCCAGCCACCATTCATTACACGCACCCCAATTGAAATGAGTCATAGGATCCAGTTTCCAACATCACCAGCGACCAGCCTCATCATCAGGAAGGTTAGCTCTTCTGCTGTTCATCTGTCTGACATTATAGAACTTATTTTGCAGTTTTTCCATTTTATGCATTATTTATTTAAGCCTTCAGATATGAAAAGTAAAAGTTGTAGATAAGCCGTCCAAAATGTATGGTGACAGATCAGGAGCCCTGAAAGGTTTGCTTTCTTGTGGAAATAATTTTATATCTAACCATGTCTGCCTGTTTGTTGGAAGAAAAACTTTAACTTTAGCAAAGCAATACCTTGCTTTCCTTAATGGTCAGGATTTCATAACAGAAATTAAACATTTACCCTCCGTACATAAGACAATTTTTGGATGTGCCCAAAATTTACACCATTGACCTGTTGAACTTATTAACACAGTCAATCTTTCAGAGCTATTTCCAAATGTTTGTGTGAGTTTAGGTTATACTGTTAATTCCGGAAACAGTAACCTCTGCAGAGAGATCATTCAGCAAATTCAAGCTAATTAAGAATTTGTAAGGTCTGCAATGTCTCAAGAAGATTATCTTGTGGATTTGGCCAGTTTGAGTATTGCCAGAAAATTGATTTTGAAACTGTCAAGAGAAATTTTGCAGAAAAAGGTCAGGAAAGCTCCATTGTTAATCAAATAAGCTTATTAAGTGTTTTAATGTATGAACATATTCTTATTTGTGGCTGTTTGACAGTGGCCAAGGTGTGGTGGCTTCACAGGTTTTTATTTTAATTTAATCTTCACAATTTCATTTGAAATTTCTGATTGAAGCAAAACACACAGTGACAGCATGCAATTGCTTTGTTAACAAAAGTTGCATTGTACTGTAGCAATTTACAAATGGTGTTCTGTATACTTTGTATTGTATTGTGTATATATACATAATTTTATATATACACATACATGTATTGTATATTATACTGATGATGGGTGTTGGGAAGAAAACATAAAGGAGGCTGGGAACAGAGATGGGTAGGCTAACTAATCGATTAAATTCTAATCGATTGGCTAATTAATTAGCTAAACAGCTAATTCCACTCCTGATCGATTAGTTACAAGATTTTGCTAAATCTAATTTTAATCGATAAGCAATTTAATTAATGGTGCCCATCTCTGGCTGGGAAGGCCCATAAGAGGGGGGGGGGTAAAAAAATATTACTGCGGCTCCGAAAATTTTTAATAGTTCTATAGATTGCCGACCCCCCTGCTTCTTTTTTGACAAATCGGACCCTGGATTACGGTAATCGGTCTTGTAATGCTGGCAACAAGAGAGTCGTATATTTCAATATGCAATTAAGAGTCCACTTTGGTCACGAATTTCAAGAACAGTTACTGGTAGAATGCGTATTATGTAGGTAGGAAAATAGAAATGCTAGGCAGAAGAGAACTGGGAGGACCACATCAGAGAACATCAGTTTTGTTCATGTTAAGACTCATCGGTTCTGAAACAGTCACTGTGGAAAGATATGCTTAGACATACCTAACGACAGTTCAGTAGCCTAGCTGAGACATGAGGTAAATATATCTGGGGCATGGGCGTATTTATGGGTGCTTTACAGGCTCAAAGCCCCCCAAATAAGTGTTCGAACAAATTCTATAGGTTTCTATATGAGAAATGCAAAGAAACTTAACTTTTGCGACCATGTCCAATGGAACAGACCCATCCCCCCAAAATTGTTTCGTTACTACGCTACTATTTGGGGGTCATCGCATATGTCCGATTATGGTGATTGAATGATGATAGGAGCCGAATGTAGGAGAAATAAGGACTGAAAATAAGGTAGACAAAAGCTTACACAGACTCCAGACCAAATTCCTATTCCAGTGAATGTCCACGACGCGTGCATTACTATTCCTACGACATTGACGATTATTGATGTGATGCCGATCATAATCAAGATGGCGCCGGCTGTGTAGAACTGCTTCCGGTGGCAGGCCGACATACACTTCCGGCGTCTAAGTAGATCTCGGCCTCTCAGCCGAATGTACAGACTGGGGTGGCACGTGACCCCGCGGTGACCAACGTGGAAACAGGACACGGACACGTCTCCAGATTCGAGGGTGGATACACTGAGCCTGCCCGAGACGGACGGACAGGCTCCGTCTCCCTGTTCTTCAATGGAAGCACTGATGGAAGGCGATCTGGGAATGGATGGCGGATAGGTGGATATCGGATGAGGGTGTCTCGGAGTTCTCCCAATCGACTCCCAGTTTGTGGGATGTTCTGATTGCTGTCCGCAGCATAGTCGTCCATTTTGGCGATATAAGGAGTGCGGGCGACCTTTTACGGTGACTGGGCGACTGACCTCCTCGTGTATTTCGAGTCGTTTGAGACAATCGTTTCGTTTACAAGGGATAGAATCAGCGATTGATGTAGAAATGGCCGCATACATATCGTCAACAAAATTGCTCGATTGGCTGTAGTTGATGGAACAGTAAGGCTGCATCGAACTAGCACGGTCTGGCATCGTCCTGGCATCTACCTCACGAGCAGATGCCATATTATACGACAGATGATGAACTGGCAGTGCATTGCCAGCTTCCGCAGCCAAACATTCGACATCGACAGAACTGATGCTTTGTATGAACTTAGAACTGATTTCCATGGATATAGGCTCCAATTGAGTATCGCATTCAGAAGACGCTGGTAATAGTTGAAACAATCGTAATCACCTTTTTCAGTTCTCGTCATTTTCTTTCTTGTCTCGTGTATCTGTTTAGACCAGCACAGAAAAACGGCCTTTGATAAGAAAATCTCAATAGTCAAAGATAGTGAGACTGAAATCAGTCTTAAATAAATAAATGTAACTGGTCTGTCCATCCATTCTTCCGTTAATCCTCCACATGTACATAGGCCTACGTCAGTTTGTTCGTCAGCTCGTCTGCTCATTAGTCCGTCTGTCCATGATAGTCCATCTCCAGTCCATTTTGTCCATTCTTTAATCTTCCACCCGTTCATCCGTCCACCCAATTCATCCGTCCATGTCCGTCCATTGTTCCAAATGTCCATCCGTCCATCGGACGTTCCATTATTCTATCAGTCCGTTCCTCTGCCCGCCAATTAGTCCATCCGTTAGTCCATCCGTTAGTCCATCCGTTAGTCCATCCGTTAGACCGTCTATCCGTCCGCTTGTCTCCAATTTTTATTGTCATAGTATTGGCATACACCTGATGAAATTCGCTGGTCTTCTTTCGTTTCCCTATTCGTTAGCCTAATATTCGCATTGTGCACTAACCATGTTCGATACATGGTCTGCTTTGGCCGCGTGCAAATCCTTTGCCTGACGTTTGTTCCCTAATCAACCCCATCATCTAACCCCATCACCTTACAGGGCAACGTACGCTTGCCACAGTCATGATGACGTAGAGAGGGAAACGACGGCTAGCTTCAAAGGCCAGCCTGCAGTTGCAGCAACGGCGTATAGCCAATCTCTGCACGCCGCCTGTATGCATTAACCACCAGCAGAAGCTAAGGCTGCCTATCGGCCTATTGTGGTTAACGGTTGTTTGATCGATCTGTGGTCGATACACAAGTTCAGCTCGATACACGCGAAGCAGATGTTTATGCAATAAACAAGCAGTAGGCCTATGCCTAATATAGTTCATGGACTGGAGGAAAGCGTGTGTTGAACATTTTAATATTTAATGAAGAAAAACCAGTGCAATCTTATACAGCTTAGGCATAATTAATGTCCTGTAATAATATTAATCTATTAGGCCTATAGGCCTACATGGTGGGCAATAGTAGCGGGCCTGATCTGAGATTCAATGATTGCTGTTTCAAGCATTCTGATTTTGTGAGTGGACTGCGTGTAGCGACTTCGACAATTTGCTTACGTAGGCCTACACATCCGTTTGTCACTATACGAACTTACGTATATTTTTTGCATCGGCGCAAGCTTTGAATTAAACGGATGATAGGCCTAGCCGGTATCCAGAATCTTGGCTTTTTCTTGGGATGCGTCAAATTGCCGATTCAAGGCGGAAGAGTAGGCCTACTGTGGAACAAAGGAAAATTGCTTTGTAGGATAGGCTAATATTCGTGGCTTAAGAATCATGCATACACAGAGACATATTATGGCCTAGTAGGCCTGCAGTTGATGTAGTTAGGGTGTCAAATGCATATTATGCAGGCCTTGGCTGGCTGCATTATGTACGTACTTCGATGGATTAGCTAAAAAGAAAGAAGAACGGAAAAGAAAGAAAAGCCTTGTGTTCAGTTTACTGAGTTGCAGAGACGCACAGACAGAAGACAGATAAAGTCAAGCAGACACGACAAAGCCACACTAACAGACAATCAGACACGCTGTATGCAGGGCTGTTAAAGGCTTGGTTTTGGGGTTTTTGTTTTTGTTTTTGTTTTTGTTTATAAAAAACCCGTAAATTTTGGTTTTTGTTTTTTTTACAAATTTTGAAATTATAAATGCCAAAAATGGAGTCTCTTCTCTTGGCAATTGTTGTATGGTCTTTGTTAACGTCGTTTTATGACATTTTACGGTTCTAGTTAATTTCATTTATAGGCTATGCATCTGATTAATTTGAACGGTAGGCCTGTTAGGCCCCTATGCCATTTTAATGAGTTTTATGATCAGAAATAGGAAAATCTCAAACCAAACAACCAAAAAAGCAACTTTTCATTTTGAAAAAAGTTTGGTTTTTGGCACCTCTGGCTGTATGCAAAACAATACAATACAACTAGATAGGCCTACTTATAGCGCGCTTTAATAAAACAAAGTCTTGCACGAGAGCGCGTTTCGCTACATTCCTAGTCTAGTACAATGAGAACAGATGAGTTTATAATTTTGATTTAAATTGAGCAACAGATGTGCATCGACGAACTGAAGTTGGAAGACTGCTCCATTCTTTCGGTCCAACTTCGATTACTACAAATAATAGACATCGGGGTAGTGGCAATCGCAAAATCGACTCTAGTAGAGCGCCATACAAAAGCTCTTTCGGTGCATGCGCTAAATAAAATTGTACGAGACTCTAGGAGAGCGATAACATCAGAAGTCACAGCAGAGAACCAGCGTTTTTCAGACGGCGAAAATGGCGTCTTTCTCTTTTAATTATTATTAGCGTAGTCTGTAGAAAGTTTTTCAAGTTCTTAATTATTATTATGTTGTTTAGGATTTTGCACTACCGGTGTTTCACAGTTTACAAATATAAAGCAAATAGGCTACACAAGGTTTTAAAAGTGAACGACGAAAACCTGGTTGCGTAAGCCTACCAATGGCTATTATGTTAGGTTAATTAAAACCCGTAAAGAATGTATTAATATTCTGACGCTTTCTGAGCGATAGCAAACTTCGAAAGAACTGACATTGCCATCTGGATTGGTGTAAAATCGCGAGTAATCGAAGTCCAGGGATTATGTAGGATGATACAGGACTGTGGCGATTGAACTTTGGCTTGTTCTTTAATTTTTACGACGACATTAGGCTATATGGACAATGCGTCATACTAACGATGCGCAGAACAGTCCTATTGTCCTAGTGGGACCAAACTTTCGAGTTGGAATGAAAATTGGTCATGGAAACTTTGGAGACATTCGACTGGGTAAGGCCAACGTATTTACTTAACGTAGGCCTACAATGAAATAAATCAGATATTGTCAAATCGCCCAAAATGTGTAGGCCCTAGGCCTATGGTAAACTTAATATAAGCAGCTTGATAATATTATTCAGATAGTTTGGATTTTCATTATCATTTAGCGAACATTTTGTCACTTCTATCATTTTCCAGAGGATTATGAAAGAAAAGAGCATTTTAACTAATAAACAAATTGAAAGATTTTCATATGAAAGCTAGGTGTCTTGCACAAGTCTTAGTGTTTGCACGCATGGGAGTAGCATTTGTGCAAGTGTTTATTAATTTATTAAGGAAATTTATACAGCAACTCTACAGGAAACTAATCTCTGTGCCAGCATAAATGGTATTATTTGTCATTATTCATTAAGAGCAAATATTCATCAGTTAACAAACATTGCCCAGATAACTAGAAGAGTCACCAGTACCCAGTTTGCACACACACGCAAAGCCCAAATCAACAGATTCTCAACAACTAGAGTTGACTGACGACAGCAAATTCAGAGTTCCTGAAACACTTAGATTTGAGGATGCATTGATGACTGGCGATGTGATATATTGCCTCCTTAGCAACCATGAATCTCGTTAGCGACCATTCTCCTTAGCAACCGCGCTCTTTAGCAACCGCTCTCTTAGCAACGACACTCCAGCAACTAGTCTCATTAGCAAAGTCTACCTTCCCAAGCAACCATCCTTCTTAGCAACCATTTCCCTTAGTAACCGTTCTCCTTAGCAACCGCGCTCTAGCAACCGCTCTCTTAGTAAGTCTCCATAGCAAGTCTCCTTAGCAACCATCCTACCTCAAAGTCCTCCTCCCTAGCAACCATTCTACTTTGTAACCGCTCTTCTTAGCAACTATTCTCCTTAGCAACCGTCTTCCCAGCAACAGGTATCTTTTAGCAATGACACTCCAGCAACTAGTTTTCTTAGCAACCATCCTCCTTAGCAACCATCCTCATTAGCAACTGCTGTCCTTAGCAACCATTCTCCTTAACAACCGTCTTCCATAGCTGCAGGTATCTTTTAGCAACGACACTCCAGCAACTAAATTCTCCAGCAGCTAGTTTCCTTAGCAGCCACCCTCCTTAGCAACCATTCTCCTTAGCCGCCAATCTCCTTAGCAACCATTCTCCTAAGCAAATGCCCTCCTTAGCAATGGCACTCTAGCAACTAGTCTCTAGCAACTAGGTTGCAAAAGTGAATGCAGTCCAACATCAATTTGAGAACTTGTAGTAATGATGTTTTGTTCATTTCTTGTTTGTTGACAATTTCATTTTCAGGTAAAAATCTGTATAACAATGAAGAAGTGGCCATTAAAATGGTGAGTTATAACCACACACAATAGTCTTTAAACTTAACTTTAATCTACCTAAAAAGTTTTGAAGATAAATTACATAGACATCATCATTCAACTATGAAGAAAAAGACAGTAGAAAATCTTTACTAATTAATTAGCCACTAGCTTAATTTCGAATCCTGTATTCAAATCTGTATATATATAGGGCATAGATTATCAGCAGTTTCTACCAGTTTACTCTTTCAACATTTGGCTTTCAGCGAAATAGGCATATTTAACTGTTAAATTTATGTACTTACATGTATATAATAGTTTGCGACTTTCAGTGGCTAAACTGTAATTTTGTAAAATGCAGGAGCCAATGTCTGTGTCTACTGCTCAGCTACCTGGAGAGTTTAAACTTTACAGAAAACTTGGAATGGCAGGTGAATAAGAGAGAACAGTTTTGTAGTAATTTCTTCAATTTGGATTTCAAATTATTTTGCTAACGCACATGCTGGCATTATTCGTATTACAATAAGTTTTGATTTTTAAGGAATACACTTCCTGTCTTTAGCTTGACCATATTTTGCATTTGTTGCATCATCACTTTTGTAAGGACCTCAGAATGCATTGTTTGTAAACTTTCATGAGCTGTTTTTTCACTTGAGCACTTTGTGCATATGCTTCTGCTGACATGTCCATTTTCAGACTTTGGCAGCCAATCTAGTTCAATGACTTCTGTTATAATAATACCAAAGCCATCAATAAATAGTCACTTTGAGGTTTTGTGTGGAAATTATAATTCACAGTAATAATCTGTTGGGGAAGTATCATTAGGTTATAAATATGCTCTATAAAAGCTCAAATACATACACAGCCTACATACATACAAAACAAACTGGAGTCTGATTGGTCATCTGACATGTTTTAATAAATTTTTCATTTGGAGTAGTCAAAGTTTTGAATGTGCTTTTTGTAGAGGGAATTCCAACAGTCTATCATTATGGTTCATGCTTCAAGTACAATGCTCTCGTTCTTGAACTGCTTGGTCCATCTTTGGAGGACATCTTTGAAAAGTGTAACAGGCATTTCAGCGTTAAAACTGTTACCATGATTGCTATACAGCTGGTAAATTGACAGTCATTAATCTTATTATTATCACATTTTTACCTTCGTGGAACAATCTTCCATTACATTTAAGTGCCTTTGCACTCAGCCCTGTGCATCAGACATTCTCAACTGTCTTAAAATGCACTTGTTTAGATCAGTGAGATAATAAATTATCTGTGCTTTGGGAGGTACTTAAAAGGTGCTAAGCTAAGTGTCTCCATAATCCATTCATGCATACATACTTACATTATATATGTGCATAAAAGACGGTGAACAGTGAATTATTTCATGTGAAATATTTCAGTAATAAATTAAACTTCTTTCCTCCAGTGTGAATGAATTGAACTCTGAGTTTTATGAAGTTCTTCGTCGCTTTCAATCTTTGCCGTGGATTTAGGATTGATAGGGCAACAGTGGGCAGGCTATACGGCTATTCAAAAATAGGCCATGACATGGATAAAAACGGTTGAGACCTTGCAGAAGCTCTGTATTAGTATCTAGGATCAATGGGATCATGTTTGCGTGTATAACCTAACTGTTCATGTGCTGTGCCTTTCTAGACTAATAAATATTTTGTTGTTTTGCAGCTGAAGCGTTTTGAATATATTCATTCGAAAGAAATTGTATACCGTGATGTGAAGCCAGACAATTTTGTCATAGGACGACGATCTCGGCCAAATGAGAACACAATATACGTTGTAGACTTTGGTCTGTCAAAGGAGTACATACTAGCGGATACAAAAAAACACATACCTTACCGAGAACATAAGAGTCTTACTGGTACAGCTCGTTACATGAGTCAAAGGACTCATATGGGAGTCGGTAAGCTTTACTTTTGTGAACCAGTTAAAAGATTAAACGTTTACACGTTATATGGATGTCTGCATAGGTGGATGATATGTTTTCGTTTTGCAACATAGGTCTGCAATTTTGTTATTAACTAGTTCCAAGCTTACTATGGGTCGTCCATTAAGGACATCTGCAAAGAGGGACTGGAGGAGTTTGCCCAAATGCAGACATAGGGAGGGGATATGCCAGTACAGACATCTGCATCTAATGTTGGGGACATGGAACTATTTCAGTACATTCATCAACTTCCCTAGGTCAGCACACAGTGTATTGTGTTTGTTGTAAGTAGAATCTATTTGTGACCAAGGACACGGCAATGTCAAAGTACCCCACCCCATGGCACATTTTAGCTCTGCAAGATCAGCAGGGTAGCCTAATCTGGGTCTTTGTATCTTCTGGAGTGTGGATGTCAATTTAAGGCGCTGGGGAGGATAATGCAAAATGCAGACATGTGAACAAGGGGACAGAGGAGTCCAGAGTAGGTATTGTTTTGTAGGTGTCCTCTGTCGATAACCCCATATATTGGTCCTCAGAAGCATGACCTCAAAGTCAAAGGATCATTTCGCTTACATACAAGCACAATCGCTTCAATAAAGTAACAACTATGGCAAAAGATGGCCTGGTGTTTTAGTGACAGTCACCCAACTTATTATAGTACTAACCAGACCTATGCCATTTAATTTTGCTGAGTCTGCCAGCACTGTGTCCACTGCACCGAGCCACCACTGTATTTATGTCTACCTGTTTTCCTTGTACTCTTCCCTTTGCTGCACAAACTGTTTGGAATGAACTCAAAGAAGACCTTTGTTCAGCTCATTGATCCTCTATTTTCACCTGAAGGTGTGAACTTCCTTCTGCTTTGCAGTCTCTACCCTGGAGAGTTTAATTTATAAATCCTTTCACTTTGACATCACGCTGTGTGTGTATCTCAGCCTGAATTGGTAGATTCTGACTTGCCTCAACAACATGGCCTTTGCGGCCCTGATTGATTTCCCACATTTTCTGTGGTGCTGTGAAATTTTGGGATTTACATTACTGGTTCATTACATTAGAGGTTGATGTAGTTAAAAGTTGGCTGAATGGAATGCAGTTTTGGCTTTCAGAGCAGAGTCGACGAGATGACTTGGAAGCGCTAGGTTATGTCTTTCTGTACTTTCTGCGAGGCGGCCTTCCATGGCAAGGCCTTAAGGTGGCTAATCTTGTTGAAAGGTACAAAAGAATTGGAGAACTGAAGCACGAGAATTCCTTTGAAGTGTTATGCGCTTCATTTCCAGGTATCTACCGAAATTCTACGTTATCACTTATATTGCCATAGGTAGTAAGGAATTAATACACATTATCTTCCAAATATTTTATCATATATAAGTGGATCAGCATACCATGGTTAGAATCCCCGATAATGTGGTGAAAATTTTATAGCATATGTGGCCTGAACACATCTTATTATGTCAAAAAACTGTATTAGTATAGGCCATTATCTCAAATTGGAGATTTTTTATCATTATTTCTCAAAATAATGCACTGACGCATTATTTACCTAAACAACAACTTCGACTATTTTTTCTCCATATTTATCCTATTGAAACATTGCTGGGTTCAAATTAGCATCTGGATTGAAGCGCTTATAAATCCTGCAGAATCGTACCGGCCACATAACCTGCATACTAGAATTAGTCGGTAAATACAAAACCAGTATTTAGAGAATATAGTATGTTAAAGTGAGCTGATTATGCCAGGTTTCAGATTGTCTAAATCATGCATTGCTGTGATCGGTAAAGCTTGTTGGTTATGATTTTCAGTTTATTTTCTGTATCGTTCTGTTAACGAATCAATAAATGCCTTAAGTTCAAAAGTGCTTTTCACTGTGGTGCACTTTTTTAAAAGTCCAGGTTCTCCATTTCTCAATTTTTTTAAGTCTTTCGAACAATGCTGTAATCAACATTTGCTCATCACTCATGAATTTCAGAGCTTTCACCAGATCTGTACAGTGACATGATTTTAATGCTTGCCTTGTCATTATTGGTAAATGCTGTGAGAGTAAAGCAGTCTGTTTTTGGACTTGAGTGTATGAGTTGAAGGAGGATAACTACTTTATAGCATCCATATGATTCTCTTATTTCAGATGAGTATCTTCATTATTTCAATTACTGCCATAATCTGGACTTCAGTGAATCACCCGACTATTCGTATCTCAGGAAGTTGTTTTATTCCATCTTGTCCAGAAACAAGTGGAAGTGTGACTGGAATTATGACTGGCATGATACGACTATGGTTAGTAGCAGTTAACTTTTAAAAGCAAAGAGTTGCTGTTAATTAACTTATGTAAAAGCAACACCTACAGTTAAAGGCAAAGAAATTGTGAAACTGTTATTAGACTACATTTTGGGTATGGATTACAGAAATTGAAAGCTGTTAAACTTATGGCAACACCTGTTAAAGATTGGGTGAACAGGGTACATTACAGTTGGCAGTTGTGTGATGGATTGGTGTGATGGATAGAGTCATGTAAAAATTAATTGCCAACTTTAATAACACTTCATAAGCTGGTTACACTTCATATACCGTAACTGGTTAAGAGAATCTGGGGAAAGTGAAAGGAGTTTGCATAAAGCCATGTTGGAGCTCTAATAGGTGCTATATAAATATCCGGATACATATATAAAGTCAAAACATCACAAGCATGAATCGATTTACTAGTCTAATGTGAAACTTTTATTTTATGATTGCTACTATGTCAACATTTTTATAGTGCCACTACCTTATGACTGCACTAGTCAGCGATGATAGGCACTTAAGAATGTTGTGCATGAATAATAAAAATAATATTCTTCTTTATTAATTCAAACTGTCAAGTATGCAGTAAGATAACATGACATTGGAGTAACAGATGATAACAAGTTTAGCAGGAGTCGAATTTAACTGTATGACAGCCCTGCAAGGTGTCCGTCCATCTTTCCTGCTGCTTATTTTGCCAGTGCCACCTAGCGAATGGAAGGCTGAGTAGCCTGAGTTAACCTTATGAAGGACTTGTTCAAGATCCTTACAGTGACTGTCTGTAGGTCTTGCACTAGTGATGTCCACACTACAGCCAGCCACTGCGTCATAAAAACAGAATTACTGCAGGAATCCAATGCTACCGTGTTTCTTCGTATTTTTAATTGTGTCTGATAGCTATAGTTGGTCTGTTACTATTTAAATATACAATGCTTGATAACAAAAATAAGTGGTTGCTTTCCAGGACTTCCCTGTGTATGAATCCATGGATGCTCAAGACTTGTTAACTGGCACTTCCTCTTTCTCAGGAGCAGGAAAGTCCAAAACAATGACATCGGCACATCAAGCTCCAAGCCTTGTCAATGCTCTCATTCTGGTATGTGCTCTGCTGTGCTAAAGTAGTAATTTCTTACTAATAAAATATTACAAAATGTATGGTTATAGAAAGAGAGCCAACAGACCGGTGCTGAGCAGTCCTTGGTTGCAAAAGAGAAATGTACACTGATATTATACCAGATTGGACAGTAAGAAATCTAATATTTCTTGAACATGTATAAAAAATTATGCTGAAGGTCGTAGATGTCATATTATGCCATAAATGGCCAGACAGCAGTGAACCTACAAAATTCACAAATGTATAGACAATTCTAGAGGCAAGTTAATGGTTAAAAACTCAAAGCTATATATTGGATAATAGAAGGTGCCTGAAAAAAGAAGCGGAAATAAATGAGGTATTGTGTAAGCATTTTTGTAATGTGAAACCATCTCAGTTGACTTGTTACCTTAAAATTATCATTTTGAGTCCACATGAAACTTGTGCATGGTGTTGACAGGGTGGAGCAAACTCCATTCGTGGTTCGGACGATGCCGATGGAGCTGCTGCAACAAGTCCACATGATCCATTGCGAGTAAACACCAAGAAAAGCATTCTGAAGAAACTAAAACCAATGCAGTCGACACCCAGAGAGGTTCAGACGAACGATGATGAAGAAGACACCACAACCACACAGTATGAACAGACATACCTTCACAGTGTTCACATGCTTCATAAACCATTATTATGTCACATATAACATGATGTACAATGTAACAATCATTAATAAATAAGTCGTGGATACAGTCACGCCTGACGTGAGCCTATACCTGGGACTAGAATCATGCCCGCCTCGCAATTGGTCAATGCAAGTCACATGATTGTGTGTACCTGAAACGAACCGACCGATAAACATTCCCGATTGCGGTGGAAGGTTGTTCACCGTGTTTTCTAAAGACGACACTAACCCTGACCCTAACCGACCCTCACGACGCCTAATCTGACCCTAAACGACCCTCACGACGCCTAATCTGACCCTAAACAACCCAACGAATCCTAACATGAGCCTAACTGACCCTCAAGATGTCCGCCATTTCAAAATTCTACGGGAAGACAACAAGTTCATGTGACAGGCTTTAGCCAATAACGCGATGGGCGTGAATGTAGTACTGGGGTTCCGCTAACGCTCGGGGCGTGAACAGATCCACTACGTAATAAATAATATAATAGAAGAAGTCCTGAAGTATGTCCCGAAGTCAGCTTTTTCTGTTACTCTAATTAGACTCATTTCATTTCGGTAGGTGCTGCTGCTATCCAACTGTATTGCTGTTCAATTTGTTTCCAACCATTTAACAAAATATGCAAGTCATTTTGTGCTGTTAATCGAAAGCAAGAGTCTATTGCAACTCAGTTGTAAATTGCTGCAGATATACTACCTGGTACATATATTATATGACTAATATTTAGTCTCTGATAAAACATAATGTAATGCAAAACTAATTAGTATGGTAATTGGTGCCTAGACACATTTGGCCTTTGGTGGACCAACAACGGATGCCTTCAGCACTATGCCACGATACAACAGAATAATTATTAGATCTAGACTTAGTCTAATTTCTTAGTTTATGACATTATGTTTCAGATGTTGGTGCTGTAAATGGATGAAAAGGAAAAGATGAAAGTCCATTGGCTGCTATATAATGGGCATTTTTGGTCCACTTCAGTTGCTCAGAACTGGGCGAACAAATAGCAGATGATGGAACATATTCTCAAAAGACTTCCTGTTGACTCAGTATTAGAAACAAACCAAGTCTTAGGATCCTGATTGCTCTAGGCTATGCTGTTGCTTTTTGGTAATAAGATACTGTTACATTTGATTCTTTCCCTAAATCATACGATTGCTAGACTATTTGAACTGAAAAACTTGTCTAATTATTTAAGGTATATCATTTTCCTGTAAGGTATATGTTCAGACGACCCTGCCTAAATTGCCCACTTGCATGGTTTGCTGAAATTAGATGTCTTGTGGGAAATGGCTCATCAGAAAAACCATTTATTGAATGGGTGCATTTCTCTTTGTTATGTCTGCAAAGAAGTTGGTTCTAGAAGTTTTTAAAACTTATTTTCACAACCTTTGTTTCAAAGTGCAACAATCCTATTACCGGTATAATCAGACATTAGAGAGCAACAAAGACAGTCTTTTCTCATACAATAACAACTGTAAATGACTGGACGTTATTTGCCAGTGCATATAAAAAGCACATAGTACCCTGAACAATGATGCTAACAAACCTTTAAAATGCTAAAAAAAACGTAGAGTGAGATCTGCATATGTACTATATGCTTGACACTGGTATCTTCAGACTTTAATTCACCAGTTTCGTAGTATTTAATGAAATCGTTTAAGCCATCGGATTCTATCTAATTGTTGCTGATATGTATCCACTTTGCAGTGTTAGACTTTTTATATTGGTAAAGTTGATGTTTAGTCCATGTTTCTGGAAACACACACGTTTTGTTAATTGCTGTAGTGGAAGATTTACTCACTGCTATTTATGGGTCATCAATTTAAGACGTCTAAAAAATGGGGAAGGAGGGATTACCCAAATGCAGACAACGGCCTGGTTGTTATGCCCAATGCAGATGTCAGCAACTGTGTGGTACATAGTTATTTCAGTACAGCCTGTGCCATAAATACATACGTCAATCAGGCAGCAAACATTCTGACAGCGTTGGATCTAATTAGATTCTGATTGCTTAATGCATGAATAGTAAAGTACTGCACCTTGTAGCAGTTAGCCATGCACAATAAAAATGGTAGCTTAATCTAGGCCTTAGTCATTGAGTGTGGATGACATAAAGGGGATGGCGAGGTGATGTCAAAGACAAGGGGAGGGAGGGGACCAAGTTTATCCCGGATGTCATTTATAGGCAACCCCTACGGGTGGCACAACCAAGTTTGATATAACCGAAGACAAGAGTTTCAGAAGCCTACAACTGACTGACTAGTTTTGTGAACTTAACCAGCATTAAAAATGTTTAACATATTTTGACCATGAACGTTATTTAATGTAAGCATAGTTAACTCAGACCATCCACGGCAGGATTCAGTTCAAGAAAACATAAACATCTTCAGTTTGAGTAGATTGTCATAAACACAGCATGCTGGTTGCAAAGGTCTTGTATGTTCAGTTCTTAAAGGCAGGAGTTGTTCCTGGCTGTCTGCTTCAGCAAACTCACACTGCTTCTAAATTCCATCGCCAAAAATCATTTCCAAAGCCAGGTTGATGTCTCCACCAGATTGTTCGAGGGCACGTCTTGCAACGGCTTCATCTGTTATTCCCATATCTCGAAGCTGGTCCAGCTGTGTCTAAAGCACAATCAAAGCACTGCTGAAAACCTCGTAAAATATCTAAAATTTCATTTTAGTATAATTAGCATCATTTGCATATCTCTTTCTACAGAGTGTTGCCATTTGCCAGATTCTGTGCTGGTCTCCAAGCTCTGTATATATACTCCAAAGCTAAGCAAAAGGATGCACCAAATGAAACCAAAAGTATATTATTGAGACCAGTCACATAACAAAAGGCTCCACTTGAGCTGAAATATCATTCAACCCCATTCTGCAGTACAAGAAATAATTGTCATGTGTTGGCAAAAGGCTTGAAGAAATACGCAGGTTTGACTTTACCTCACAGTGTACCATTTAACTACGGTAAGCTTGCACCTGAAGTATGGTTACCATCTTATCAACAGATACAGACCACAGTATCTTGGACTATTTTAAGAACTACCATATACATAATCAACAACCATTTGTTAAACATTAATTAATTAATTAATCCATACCTGATTGACTACAGTGGCAGGTGGATTGAGAGTACCACCTGCAGCCATCATCATTGCTCGCTGAAAGAAGTCGCTGGTTATGACACTAGCAGCATTACCCTGTCCTGCCTGATTTGCGCCGGGATTGAGATTCATGTCATTCAGATCCATATCCTCTTCGTCGTCATCCTCGTCGTCCGAAGGTCGGTCTAGAGCGTAGGCTTGAGCCGTGTCAGCAACCGCTGGAACCATTAAATGAGACTAAAACTGTTGTCAACCAATCCAGTAATACAGTGCAGTATTTGTATTAACCCTTTAACGATGAGCGTGTACTAAAATGTATGGGAAACCATAAGCGGCTTGTCGTTAAAGGGTTAAGTGACCAGGCATTCAGGAAGCACTTCTTAGGAACACTTACCAGTGCTGTAACACGGCTACATGACAGTTTTAACAAAACGTACAGTTAACCCTTACGCTGCCATTAGACTGGTCCAAATTTACAACTTACATGGGGAAATATATTTTTCCTGCTCCACAAGGCTGCCCCTGTTACACTTGACTAAAAGACTCTGTTGAAAAAATTGAAGAGATCTGAGCATGTTTAAAGGTCGCTATTTTGACACTTTGTTAGAAATTGCAAAAATTGCGCATCTGACGCGTTAATAGCTTCATTATGAATTAAAATAAGCACCCATGAACACCAAGCACCATCTTTCTAAATCATGATCAATATGCCAACTGTATTTAAGTAACTAAAATAATAATAAGCTTATTTACAAATAAAACACTTATTTCAAGTTCTTTCTGATAGATAAACGGTTGTTAGCTTATAACTAATTTTTAAATTTTGCATGCCACCTTTTCATCACAATTCGTTTCATATCCTACAATTGTATTGTTCAATATTATCTGTATGCTTTAATTTAGCGTGATTCGAGTACTTTTTAATGAAATCTGTGAAGCCAGCCTTGAATATGAAATAAGCTTACAGCATATGTTTTTTCACTTTCTGCAATAAAAGCTCGTACGTTACAAAAACGGCAGCTATGGTGAAACTGGCATCAACAAGGAGTTCCTCACATGTTGTCTGTTAGGGATGCCTGACAAACACTTTCTTGGGTCTGGACTCCCCAAAAATTGGGCAATCCTGAGGAATTTCATATTTCATTACCAGAATAGACTATAGCATTTGGTGGGCGGCTGAGGCCATTTAAAGCAACAATAGTCCACTGCGTTGGTAATGGGGAGGAGGCTAGAATCCCCGCACAGTGTGTGATTCAACGTTCGCAAACTGTGGAAGTTGTATGAACACAAATTTGTGCTGATTCAAGGAGTTAAAGTTTGAGTTCGATTTAATTAACTCTTTCAGTCATCATCTCCGCTATTTCTTCGAAGTGTCACTGAAGACATCGAGGCTGCTCTGGTAATACAATCTTATTTGATCCACCTAATCCGCTATCCATTTAGCGTCTGGACAGGAAATCCTTCGACCACCAGACTCCACTAGAAGAGTATGTCACAAGGAGATCTTTAAAACTGCTTGATCTTTTTACCATCCAGGGTCAAGAACAATCCCACAGCCTTCCTATCAAAGTCCTTTACTCTCTGACCACTGGACCCTACTTCCCAGTCGATGAAGGCAAATGTCAAACTGTTGATGGTCGGTCAATGACTGCGCAGAACGTGGAGTGGACTGATCCATTCTTACAATGATGTACTAACGATGAGTCACAGAAACAATACTTGCTGCAACTTGTCTCCAGTCATCGGACAAAAGTTTCTGTTCCAACAAAGGCAAAATGAAATAATAAAAGTAGGTTGCGGGTTTTCCAGCACTTCAATGACGGGATTTATACAGACTGGATTACTTCTTTAATTATCCAAAATTATATTTTATTACAAACGTAATGCAGCCTGACTAAGCAGTAACACTGCAGTATATATTTCTAAATTGGGCTGTTTATTTTTCAAAATAATAACTGACTTGAAAATAATTTATAACCGATTTGAAAAAATCAAAATTATACATGTTTTTGACAAGTTCATACTATAATATGATTATGGGTCATTGCATAATTACGTCGCCGAAAATGACCGTTTTTACCCACCAGTTGTTCCTGTAACGTCTAACGTTCCCTAGACCCACCCACCCACTTCCCAGCGTTACGTAATTATTGATCGCCAAAAATCATTTCGCAAATAATTCATATTTTTCGGTTTGCCCAAACGGGAGAACAGATATGTTGATCTGAACTTCGCTGGTGCCTGCTACGGATCTTCTTCGGCTACTTCGGCATTCGGCATTGGATCCTCGGCAGCAGTTTATTAAACACTAACTTAGTGTTGATTTATACTATTGCACAGATCAAGTTTTAAATCAATGCACGAAGTTTGAACTTCGATCACATCGTGTCTAAGGTGTCATTCGATGTTAAATTTAAAATTCATTTAGGCCTATAACTACACTGTTGGTACAAGCGTTACGTAACGTTCAGCCACCCACCCACCCACCCTCGTAACGTTTCGTAACGTTTTCAAGTTCCACCACCCACCCTGGAGTACGTAATTATGCAATGACCCCTTATGGCAAAAAGTCGAAAAACATAGTGACCTCTAAACATAATCAAATCTTTCCAAAGTTTTGCATAGAGACTCATGTTTTCATGTGTAACAAGGGCAGCCTTGTGGAGCAATGTATTTCCAACTTTTAATTTTGTGGACCAGTCTAGCTGCCATTATGACGTGTTAAGACGTCATGTACACACCGGGCTGTAAGTGCCATTATGACGTCTAAAGTCGTCAACTGGCATAAGCTATGGGCATTGCAGAATTACTGGCTGTAACAACGAATGCGGCACTGATGGTAAGCAAATAATGTAGTAGGCTATGTTTGGGCTATGCTTGGACTGAAAAATGTGTACATACATACATACATACATACATAGTACATACACACATACATAAAACATACATACATAACATACATAATACATACATACATACATATACATACATACATACATAATACATACATACATACATAATACATACATAATACATAATTAATACATACATGATACATAATACATACATACATACATAATACATTCATAGCATACATACATACATACATACATAATACATACATACATACATACATAATACATACATACATAATACATAATACATACATAATACATACATAATACATACATACATACATAATACATACATACATACATAATACATACATACATACATAATACATACACACATACATACATACATACATACATAATACATACATACATACATACATAATACATACATACATACATAATACATACATACATAATACATACATAATACATACATACATACATAATACATACATACATAATACATACATACATACATACATAATACATACATACATACATACATAATACATAATACATACATCATACATACATACATACATAATACATACATACGTACATACATAATACATACATATATCAATTTGTCCGATTTGGTTGTGGCACAGAGGTTCAAATTAATCTATTAGGACCGCGGGCAGCGAAAGGGTTAATAAACACTGTCAGTATCATTCTACATAAAGAGATAAAAGAAAGATAAAGATAGATAGAAAGGAAAAGTTACTTTAAAATGTCAAGACTCCAGCTCAGGAACAGAGCATGGAATGTTCCACAAATAAGGATTGGTGACATGAAAGGCTCTGTCACCTACTCTATTCCTAGTCTGTAGAACAAAGACATTAGCAAAACAATGATCTCAATCATAACTGCAGAGAGTTGCCAGCAGATAATTAGTCTGCTAGATATCAAAATTCAAAACAATTTGAAATCGTTCCAGATTATGCTGGATAAAAAGCAAGACTTGTTCTCCTGCATGAACAGACCTCCTGAGTGACTTGGTTGGTCTGGTCGTGCACGTGCTGTTTCCTCATTTATTGTTGCAATCACGTGAAGTGCAGCATGGCCAAACGCAGGATGAGCTTCTACAATTCTATCAAACAAAGTTCCTAGGTGTAAGTTTTATTGTCCTGAATCCCCTTTTTAGCAACAAGCCAGTAGGAGAAGAACACAACAAGTCAACGAGGCTGATATGCAGAGTTAGTAGTGTATTAATTAAGATATGATGGAAGCTTGATTTGTATTCTGGGTCTTAAAGGCAAGCATACAATCTAATACTTAATTACCATTCAGTAGGAAGCCAGTGACATACATGAAGGCAATCAAATGCATTTTATGAAGAAAAACATGTAACAACTCTAGAAAGAGATTTTTGAACCACCTAGACTTTTATACCTCCATTAATTTGACATTACTGGAGGATATACCATACAACATTGCATTCACATAGTCCAATCTAGAACCAACAAGTGTACCAGCAAATGTTTCAGAATACCAATCAGTCACAGAATGCCTGGTGTGACAAAATGCCCTAAAGTGATAGAAGCAAGGCCTGCATATACCTTGCTTTGCTTCCATCACTTTAGGGCATTTTGTCACACCAGGCATTCTGTGACTGATTGGTATTCTGAAACATTTGCTGGTACACTTGTTGGTTCTTGATTGGACTATGTGAATGCAGTGTTGTATGGCATTTAGAAGACACGTGTGAAGTCCCATTGAGAAAGTTCTCAACGGTGACACCTGAGTTTTAATTCTGTCTGCTAATGGGATCTGGGTTCATGTAAGGTCAACAGCTAGCTGAATGCGAAGAGAAAATCTGCATATGCTGGTGGCTTGTAAAAGAATTGTTTGCCTTGTCTAGGTTGATTGCAATGTCATTTAGGAAGAAACAAGTATGAAGAGAGAATATGCAGAGTTTGAGTTCAGTTTTAGCTGAAGAAGCTGTGGTAGAATGATGTAGAGTTTGGAGTCATCAATGTACTGCTATACCATTGTATTATGCTATTTGACAAATAGGTGAAATAAAGATTGAAAATAGGAGACGTCCCAGGACTGAACCCTGAGGCATACCTCATAACACAACAGGATATCATATCAGAAATCTGTCTAAATTCTTCTAATACAGCAATGAAACTTCAAAATAGCATGTATGCTAAAGCTATGGCAAAACTACACTAAGCCTCACAATATAAACTTTATATAGGATAAAAAACTACATGAAATTGAAAATATAACAGATTTCTATAGATTAAAAGTAAGAGAAAATATTTAGAAAAGCAAAATATAGAGATAAAGCTTTCTCCTTTAGTCTACAGGAACTATTTTAGAGTTGCTATCATTGTGTTAATGAAGACAAACCATCATCACAAGATAAAACCCCACAATACAAAATGTCACATGTGTATAAGCAATTTTATGCATGTATCAAAACATTTAAGTTGTGCCTTTAGAGCACCTCACAAAGTGCTATGTTACAAAATATCATCAAAAACCTCAAATATACCAGTTCAATAACCTATAGATAGTTAGATACTTACTTGGATAGCGTGTCTCTGTCATTACTTGCAGCCAAAATAAACATTTCGATATCTTGTACCAAACCTAAACATACAAATTTAATTTAAAATGCAATCACAAAGAAGAGATACATTAGGCAGACTGCATTTAGTTCTAGTGCATTGTTAGTATATTTTTTATTTGCACTTTTCAGCGAAAGAAAACTTTAGATCCTCATAACTCTTTAGTTTCCTGTCTCTTGAAATAAAGTGTGCATTTAATAGAATGTGATAAGGTGAGAAAAACAAAGCTACCTCACCCAAAGCGAGTACATCTTTGCTGAGGCCGGGAGTCACTGCAATCATCTTCTCTAAGTAGTCTTCATTCTTTAAAATCTCCTCCAACTAATAAACAAAACACACAACTCTGTTCTAAAAGGGTGCATATAACACTATTAAAATTCGGCCAGACACCCAGAGGCCCAGGTATCAGTCCAAAGGGAAGCACCAGGCTTTAAATCACATACCTAAAATGGCAGATTGCTCTATTGGCCATGGGATCACAGCTCAATAATTTGCAGGTGTCTGTGACCTTTGAAGCCAAGGTGTGCAAAGTATCTGCCTGCAGTAAAGCATATCCATGTAAAAGACATAGAAAATAGTGTATTAATTAAATTTACTAATTTAACTTAATTCTGCGCACTGTCATCCTGGTGGGCTGAAAGATACTGTGCCTTTGTTGGTAAGGTGACTGCTTGCATTTGAACTAACTTTGATTCAGGACAAAGTGCATAATTATATAGTTTGTCTGTGGATACGACTTGCATGCAGTCCAATGCACAATTGATTCATTATCGTATGATGGAATGACAGGTAGTCAGGTACTCATATTGGAGGGACTTTGGTAGCTGGGCGGTACCTGCACAAACTTTTAAGACCTTCTATTTAAAATACAATTCTTTACCACTAAACATTAAGTGACCAAGTAATTAACACAAAACTACTGAATAGTATTGATCAGAGTTCTTATGCTACAGCTGAAATCCAAGTCAGTTACTTCACAATGAACCAGGTAGACTCAATATGCTAATGCATTCATTAATATTCTTTAAGTGATCTATACAATCCAGAATAGAATGATTTCAAGGAAGAGATAAGAGGTTTTAGAAGTTCACAGTTATAGTTCCATGTATGACCTACTTAATAGTTGTTGCAGCCCACTTCTCAAACTGTATTATCATTATTAATATCATAATTTAAAATATAAAATACCAAACTAGCAGTCCACACTTACATGCAAAGAAAACTTGTCAGAAGAATTTGTATATGATCAGTTTAAAATAAATTGTTCTTACAATGTGTCGCTGAGATTTGTGAGCGATAATAGACACGGCTGCTCTTCTCAGCTGCTTCAACTTGTCAGTACCAATAGATTCTGAAATGAAAATACCCTCTACAATGTATTTGTAGTCTGGCATGACTCACGTGGTGTTGAAGTAACAATGAGGCAAACTTTCACTGCAGTGTAAAGTATGAAGCATCAAGTCAAGCAAGGCATTTCAAATGGTCACATGAAAAATTTCTGCTTGATACATTGCTGTTGACATATAACTAATATTTTTATTGTAAGGTTGCGATATGGAAACTGTTACCTTTTTACATGGCTCTATCAACAACTTTCTTCACAAACAGGGTCCTTGTTTAGCAGGTGCCACTGAGCAACAATAACTGTTAAGAGAGTTTTTAAACACTTCACGGGGTGTGTGGATAGTCTGTTTGATAGTGTGCAGGACTGTCAACTGACTGGTAGGGGGTTCAAATCCCTGCCAGGGCAGAACTTTGCTTCAAGATTACTGCTCCACCAGTGGCCCTAGCTAACTCAGCTATGATGGGTACACTGACTATACACTGACAGTGAGAAGATAAAAAACTCCCTTAGCAGTTATTGTTGCTCAATGGCACCTGCTATCTATATGCACAAATTTAAGTAAACCTAGTGCTGTCTACGAACCTCTCAACGGTGCTCCTTGCTAATTAATGATGGTGGAGTTGACTACCGGTATGCAAGAAGATTTCACCAATAGGCTCAGACAGGTAGTAAAAGTCTGGCCCTATGACAACATAGGTAGACCATTACCAATAGTGTCACATCATGACTGACAGTTCACGCCATATTCATCGGGGTTCCTCGTCCATGATCAATGGAGCATGCCATGACAGAAAGTACTGAGTTTAACTATAAAACACAAACCTAGCTCCTCCAATAGGTTATGAAGCTTGATTATGATTTCACTCTAAGCAGGGTTGGGTTAATGCCGGCAACAACCTATTGTTGCCGGGACAGTGGCAATAACCGGTTATTGCCGGTTATTGCCAGTTGTTGCCGGCCGGTTATTGCCAGTTGCTCATTTTCTCCAAAGTAAGGGCAAGGCAAATGAAAATCATATTTCACTGCACAGACTGCTTAGTTATAATAAATGTTTCTTGTGGGAAATTAAAACTACTGTAGTAAATCTATATTACCCCTTAGTATAAATATAGTTAAAGTCTATATGAGATTAGATAAAAAAATTCTGACCTACAGTTCAACTACTCCAAAATAACCATTTGCACTGCAGTAGTAATATTCAGGTCAACAGGGTCATTGCCTTTTCTATATACTTACCTGGTAGTATATAATTTATTAGTAGTGTATAGAAGCCAATGGTTTGGCAAAATTTCTAATTCATAATTACACAATTCGATATTGACTGTGCTTAATATGTAAAACTTGTAGATGTCTTTTATTAGGAAGAAATTATATGGTTATTTAAATCAGGTGATTTTTTTTGGAAAAACTTGATTGATTTAAAGCATGATATATTTAAATCAATCAACTTGTAAAGTAGCAAGCCAGAAGAAATAAAAAATGAAGCTAACTGTGAAGATTCCATATTTTATTACCAACAATAATTAATAGTTTCTATTTTTGCCAAAAGGTTTTTTTGCCAAGAGGTTGTTGCCATTATTGCCAAGCCATGGCAATAACCGGTTATAACCGAACCCTGACTCTAAGCAACCAGTGACTGATGTCTTGGGCATTAAGATAATGGTCCTATAGAAAGTCAGTCTTTAGATTAGCAGTAACCAAGAATTCAACTCACCTATTTTCTGGTCTTTGTTTGCCGCTTTCTTAATTGCATGTACAGTAGAACCTGGCTTTATGCCGTAATAATCAAGCTTTCTGTTGTCGCTCAGACTGAGACCACAGTACAATAGTTCTGTCAGAAACAAACAATTCCAGCTTCACATTTTTTATGTGTGAACAAGAAATTATTATTTGAGTGTCATCTTAACTTTTTTGAGTGCAAATGGAATGCAGAGTTTGTGATGACTAATGTAGTTATTAATGATTTCTGTAGAACTTTGATATTACTTCTTTACAATAGTCCTTCTGGTTGTTTGCATCACTCTAAATTCTCTTCCAGTCTGGGGCAAACATATTATTTCAAGTATTTATTTTTGCTATTTATTCATTAAGGTAATTTTAATAGCATAACTCTAATAATTAGAAGCGTTCTCTGTGTTAGAGCAAATGATGTCAAATGTCATTAAGAACAGACATACGATCAGTAACCAACATAGTGAAAAGACAACTAGAAGATTCACCAGTGGTGGGCCACTCACATGCATGGAACCCAGCCATTGGATTCCCATGCAAAGTTGACAGATAGCATCCTGTTTGGAGTCCCTAGACCAAATTTTAAATATATATATATATAAGTAGTATGTAAATACATTTCCCCCGAGACCTATGCCTAGCTGCAGACGGCGTACAAGGCCATAATCTCAGACCTGACCACATACCAGTAAGCTCATCCTTCCTTACGCATTTATGTAGGCCAAGACGACATGCGAACAAATTAACATACCATCAAAACATACAAAGTCCGCAGCAGAAACGAAGAATAAGTTCAATATGCAAACTTAGCAATATAAAGTCCAACGTTAGAAATTACTTAACAACTTCTGCATTTAGACAAAACAATCCACCGCAATAACAAAGGCGGCGGATCAAAAACCGACGTGGTCGGTGAACATGCGCAGAATGTAAGTAGGGCTACTAGCGTCGTTTCTTTAGGATTAACTAACAATACAAGACAAACCAACATCAACAAAGTAATAAAATTAGTTTTAAAAATACCGAATTCTCCTGAAGGTAATTCGAGGATTTGAGAAGCCCTGTCTTTAAACGACACTACATCAGAGCTGAAGTCTACAAATTCAATTTTGTGGCGAACACAAGAATTGTTTGTTCTCGAGCATAATACAACGCCTTCCATTTTCCCTGAACTGCTTCGTCTTCGTCTTTTACTTTGAATGAGATTAATCAATTTAGTGAGTGTTTTATAATAAATCGGAGACTAAAGGAGCTGGCGATAATTATAAACAAAGCAAATCTAATAATAACATTTAATTCCCACGTCGCGATCAACGACCTGCATCTGCTGTTAGTCACAGCAAAGACTAACTATATCATGATGACTTGCAATAGATTTTTTCTTAGAAGGTTCTGGATTTTCTTATAATAATAATTATTAATTATTTATTATAATAATTATTTATTATAAGCAAAGATCTTTGTTATAAGTATGATTGTGATGTATTGAACAGACTAAAATTTTCTGTGAGCACCAAACCAAGACGAAATTTTATGTATATTTTCAGATTATCTAGTACGCTGATACATATTATAGACTATTATCATGTGATCTTACTGTATACTTGTCAGTTTGATCGAATATTATTAATAAACAAAGATTATTATTATTATTAAAAAAATGGTTGAGGGGCTTTGCTAGTATTCCGTATACGAACCCGAACTCCGCGTTACAAGGCGACGTGTCCTATGATAGCCCATCCGTTGATGGAGCAGGATGATCTGAAGATCAAGTTTGAACTGAAAAGGCTCATTTACTAAAAAATAGATAAGTACTTGTAGGCTAGCTAATTCTACACAATAGATTTAATTGGGCGTGTAGAAATGTCAGTAAGTGAAAATTTACAATATTTTTTAAAACGCGCTTAGTTTGATTTGTTGTGCTGAACATCTTTTAAAAGCAAACAAATCTAGGCTAATCTATGAATGTGAGCTAATGTAGCTCATGTCAGTGTAGTTAACAAATTCCAGATACATATGAAAATCTACCCTTTCATAAATATTTTACTGCAATATGTTGCAAATATATAAATTATGAAATAGTATGTAAATACATTTCCTATTCTATACGTTTGCTGCTCTTGGCTACAGCTGTCGGCTCTTGCGGAGGAGGAGGAGGAGGAGGAGAGGAGGAGGAGGAGGAGCAGAGGTTTCTGTCACGCAGGTTCCTTGCAGCGAGTGGTTGATAGACTGTCTGAGAGTAGGTTCTAACAGGTTGTCAAAGCGATTTTATCAGAGTTTTAAAGCTTAGTCATGGCAGAACACAGAAAATTCTTCGTCGGTGGCAACTGGAAGCTGAACGGAACGAAAGCCAGCATCGATGAAATCGTCAAGGGACTGAACGAAAAGGGGCTGAACCCGAACACAGGCAAGCCACTCTGTCTATGATAGGATAGGTTCCGATCTGAATCTTTTAAAGATTTGAGAATTTCATATTTGCACTCGCCGTGTCATATCCGTTATGATGAAAAGGGCCTTATTAGCGGTGAATCTAATCTACGACTGGTTAGGGTTTAAGGTTGTAGAGTGATTTTCGTGGAGACGAGCATTCTAATTTTGTTTGACCTTGGCTTTGGCGTGAAGGTCATGGTCGATTAAGATGTCGAATATGGGAGACTGAATAAAACAAAATATGTTTAGAGAATTTCAATCACCATTGCACAGTTTGAAAGTTTGCATTAGTCGCTGAAGTAGTTAATGAAAGTGTGTTATTTTGATTTGCTGATTGTGAACAGTTGACATCCTTTATAATTTATGCCAAGGCTGTGAAAGTAACTGTCCAAACGCAAATTTTGAGTTATAACTAAAGCATTACTAGGCTGTAGCAATGCCAAACTGAAGTCAGTTTGAAATTTTGAAAAATATTTTGTTGAAAATTTTAAATTTCATTGACTGCCAATATTGTGAGTTAGGTGGAAAAACTTTTTTGGCTTAGTGTTTAAAGAAGGGCAATTTTGGCATAGAGTTTGACACATTCATTGCTGAGGACAAGATATCTTGTCATGTTGTTAACTTTGTCAGATGCCAAGGTTGTGTAATCTTGTCCCTCACTATGTGAAATGTATGCATAAGCCAGTGTGCATGTAATCACTACTTTGACGTGTAGATGACATTTGATAGCTGGTACCATCTGGCGAATACAAAAATTTAGTGTTTTATTTTATTTTTATTGTTTATTTACTGTCCTTTTTGGCTAATATAAGTGGGCCTTTTTGTTTTAGAGGTTGTAGTCTCTCCGCCTGCTGTTTATCTAACTTACGTTCGAGACAAACTTAATAAGCAGATTGGAGTTGCTGCTCAGAATTGTTACAAAGTGGAAAAGGGAGCATTCACTGGTGAAACAAGGTACTTGGATTCATATCAATAAAAAATATACATTTGGATATGTCCAGTAGTCAAATTCATTCTGTTCTTTTTATGCATGCTTTCTTGATGATCTTTCTAGACTTTCTTATTTGATGGACTAGATGGTTGTTTTAGACATAGGAGCCAAAAATCATTTTTTTAAGTTTTCATATTCATAGATATTCTTGTGCACTATTTAAAATACCTTTGAAGAACAGTAAGGATCTTAAAGAAAGCCACAAGTGGCACTTGACGCTGTTGTGCAAGCTAGTTACATAAGTAACGAAATTGTTGCTAAGCCGATGAGTTTGTGAAACAATGCTTGGACACAACTGCCCAGTTCTTGGTGCAAGACAAGTTAATTTAAGGCGAGACAAAGCAGTGTTTTTATTGCATACCATTCCATTCGTATTAACTTTCTTTAGCCTAAAATAGTAGTATACTCGATGGATTTTGGGCAGAGCCCCGAGACCCACAGCACAGATCCCATCTGACCGTGGGAGCATACCAGTTTGGACCATTGCCAATCACCCCAGGCCTGGTAAAGGCTCGTGGTTACTGGTTTTGGCTAACTGTGAAACAAAAAATGATAACTTGTTTATGAACTGTTGTAATCATGTACAGAGAAGGGCATTTGAAGTTGATAGGTGATAAATTGTAATTGTTGTATGATGTTCCAGTCCTGCTATGCTCAAAGACCTCGGAATTAACTGGGTCATCCTGGGCCATTCAGAGCGCAGGCACGTTTTCGGTGAAAGCAATACTGTGAGTATTGGTAGTAGTAATAAGAATAACGATCTGAGAACTTGTATAGAACCACTGTAATAGTGCTTGAGGCATCAGTCGATGGTCACTAACAAGTGTTCAAATACAATACAATACAATACTAAGCAGTCGTCTTGCAAGCTGAAATTTAGGCCGAGTCGGGTTAAAAGCCACGACTGGAATCCAGACGGAGACAGAAACAACCAATGGAGGAACGAGTCCAGAAAGAGACGAGTTTCTAGTCAAGAGCTGAAGGTAAAAACAGACTTGGCAGAGCAAACATTTGCCAAATAGAGTTCAAGTCTAGGGCCAGCCTCCAAAGAGACCTGCCAAGAGGTGTCCTTGTTGGAATTAAATCAGATATAGATGGTCAGAAGACCAGGTTGAGTAAAGACAGGTCTTGGAAGTCAACATGGAGTGAAGATGTGGAGGGTGACTAAAGTGTTTATGACTTGCCCAGTCTTGAAAATTGTTTACTTATTTCTCTTTGTGAGCAGCCAGTGCAGTAGAAAAGTAATCTGGTTGCAAATCTTCCTTCTCCGTTATAACTTCAAGTACTTGTTCGGGAATGAATGATGTTAATATTCAAAAATTGCCTTTATCTGTTAACCTTGAGTAAATAATTTTCTGTTAACAATGTTGAAATAAAACTTGAAATCATCCTTTCTGTATGAATTTGTTCATCTGGACATTCGTGCAGCACATTTTAGAAATCAAAAACAGTTATTTAAATTTGATGAAATTTGTTGTATGCTAGCTGATTGGAGAGAAGGTTGCTCATGCCCTGTCTGCTGGAATTCACATTCTGCCGTGTATTGGAGAGAAACTGGAAGAGAGAGAGGCCAACAAGACAGAAGAAGTCTGCTTTTCACAGCTCAAGGCCATCACTGGTATGCCATGATGTATTAGTTGATTATGCCATGTAACGGCTTGTGCTCTACTGTTAACTTCCTCGGTGAACTGGAAGACTTGAACCTAATTTCTTGCCTTGTAACAAAAATGTTATTAAAGCCTGACTTGGCTCGTTTGCTTTTCTTGACTCCACAAAACCAGACCTACTCATTTCAGCCCTAGAAAACAAATGTAAATAAATCTGTGTCCGTGCTCCAGATCAGCATTTATTGATTAGGGCAGCTAATAGCTGAACAGATGAGTCATGGCCTTAACTGCTGTCAAGTAAAAAATACACTGCTCCGTGACTGATTCCAAATCTCTTTAACTAATGCTTTTGAACTAATACCCAAATATCCACAAACCTGTTCCATTATGGGGCAAATCCATAGCTAGAACCATAGCATGAACCAATAACTAGAGCCTGCACTTTAGGACTGAACCATACTGCTTTTAGTTTGCTATTGCTTTATTTCTGCTTTGAGACATGAAATTTTGGTTTTAGATAACATCAAGCACCCTGAAGACTGGAAACGAGTTGTGATCGCATACGAACCAGTTTGGGCAATTGGAACTGGCAAAGTGGCAACGCCAGCCCAGGCGCAGGAAGTGCACCACAGCGTACGCAAATGGTTGGCTGATCACGTTAGCGCAGATGTGGCCAAGTCAGTCAGAATTCTGTATGGAGGCAAGTATATTCTAATGAGATATTCTGTTTAAGAATTGTATGTTTATGGAGGTAGAAGCAGGATGATGGAAGAAGTCTGAGAATAAGAATTTATTCAACGATAAATCACAACCATGGCTAAAGAATGGGTTGCAACTGGTATGGAAATTGATAGTGTAAGTGTCCAGAAATGGTAGGGATCAGCAGCTGCCAATCAAAGTTCGACCGTACGTACGGAACGTACGCTATTTTTTCTGCTGAAATGCGTACCGTACGCGTACGCTATTTTTTGGCTAAATTAATAAATAGCGTACGCTAATTTTTATATTTTTTTATTATAGAATTAACAAGGAATAACGTCAGCCTGTTTTATTTCTGTAGATAAAATAATCAAATTATACAAAATAAAAACAAAATAATAATTTACCTCTTCGCTGAAACGGAACTACAAATAAGAACTGTAAAGTGACGTAATAACGACGAGAAAAAAACGACGAGAAAATGAGGAGACAAAATGTGACGTCACGAGAAGCAACTAATATTAAAGGCTGCTCATACGTACGGAATACGAACGTACCGTACGCGTACGCTATTATTTTTAGTAAATTACGTACCGTACGCATACGCTATTTTCTGCTGTAACGTACGGTCGAACTTTGCTGCCAATATACCATCTTCAAAATTCTCTTGTGATTGCTGATAAATGGCATTTAGGTAGACTGCTGCAAAACAGAACTAATAGTTTTTAGAAAGTACTTGTAAGATACTCATTTGGAATTAGTCACCAGAGGCATGTCCAGATTAAAGAGCTCTTGGCTGTAGCTCTAACAAGACTGGTTACAAAATTGTTGTAGCAAATCAGTAAATCAGTTATATACAATGGTACGAGATTCAGAGCCAAGGCAGAGGTAGCAGACTGATAATAGGTCGGCATGCCATTCATATAGTTTGCAGTCCAAGTATGTCATTGTATTCAGCTGCATGTTTTACAGCAGACTGTTTTGCAGAGTACTTGTGGATTGTTTTCCCTCTGTAAAAATTTCCTTTTGGCTGGAGGTGAGGCATGTGGTACTTTATGAAAATGCACCTTTTGGCGAGTTTTTGTCTGCTTAGGAAGACAGGAGTAAAGTCAACCCAAGCTATTATCCTCACTGAAGTTTACTCAAGTCGTAATTAATTGATTGTAGGTTCGGTAACATCAGAAAACTGCAAAGAACTTGCAACACAGCCAGATGTTGACGGTTTCTTGGTGGGTGGCGCGGCGCTGAAACCTGAGTTCATCAACATCATAAATGCTCGTTTGTGAACAACTGGTTCGTGAGCTCTGGTCACCGGTAACAGATGACAACGTTTTGCCCATAACCATTTTCCACAGAACACGGACAGTTTATTTTAGCTGTATGTGCTGTCGCCAACTTCATAATCCCTGAATTCATACTGCTTAAAGTTGGGACTTTTGGTATTTTGTGGGTGGGGTAAATTGCAGGGTGTGTACTTGTAAGGGCACCAGTATTTGAAGGATTATACATACAGACACTGGTCATTCAGGTTAACATGTGTAATTGTTGAATGATGTTCCAAGTGTCATTTGCATTCTGCTTGTACTAAATATGCTGAATGGCAGAAGCTGTGAAATATCTTGTTGGAATAAAGCTTTATTTGGGCATGATGCAAAGCAGATTTATGACGGTTGTGATTTAAGCATGAATATATTTACATGGTAAATGGTATTGCTAGGGTATTTTGATGAATTGCTTTACACCGTAAATTCACTTACATGGAGTAATGTCATGACTTGTCTGTGCTTTTCCTGTAGCGTAATGCTTAGTGGTATGCTTGAATAAATCTGTGGGATTTTGCCATGAAGGCAGACAGGATGCTTGAAACTGGTATATCAGAGTACACAATAATCTGTGTTTTTCTCGCATTGTACAATAATATCCTGAACCATGAGATTTCCATTGAACTGTAGTACTGCTAATGGTCAGTAGCGCAATCGATGTAACACCCAAAATGTTGGGAACGACTTACATGAAACCTGTTATTTTAGTCTTTATTTAAACCACTGTTAATCATGTAAACTGTGAGATTTGGTAAATCTTGCTAATGATTGTTTTTCAATCTTCAGATAAACTGAATCTGGAAATTGAGTTATTCCCAATAAATTGTGTGTAATAAGATGATTTCTTACTTCTATACGCAAAATTTAAATTTACTTGACAAGAATATTCTTAAGCCCTCTGGTCTTCATTTATTCACAAATCTGAACGGTTGTCCCACTAGTAGACAGCCTGCTTGACATGTTGTTACAACTAAAACTATTTTAAAATGATTCTACACAACAGAAAATCCTAACAATGCCAACATTTTTGTAGACATTTGTATATCAATGACCAAATGGTTTTAATCAGCAGAAAAATGAAATAACAGAATTAACCTTTATTAGCTTTAAATTAACCTGAAAATTCAACTTAAAAAGGGCATGACCAACAGCTATGTCTAACTGGCTATAAGACAGATTACTATAAGTGGAATGGAAACGAGAAAGACAATGCCAACCTCTAAATGAATAACTTTTGTCCAAGCAAAAAGCCTTGTCACAAAAACTACACAATGGTTATTTTTGCTGAAGTAAAATCAGTGAACAATGCACAACGCTTTAACAACGAGCTGCATTGGTTTCCCAGTCACTTTTAGTACACGCTCGTCACTAAAGGGTTAAACGTGGGTAGCATTCTCCCATCACAAATCTATTATGTAGCATTGAAATGTCTGATGCTTGATGGAAGAATAAAACCAAGTCTGTCTCAACGGGAACAGAACATTACATATATAATAAAAAGGCCTGGCACTATTGGTATATTTTGCGCAGACTTGGAAAATTTAAAATTGTGTTCTCCTAAATGTTTAAAGCTCGTACAGGTTTTTTCCAAAATCATATGCAGTTTGTATATCTGTGAACCAACAGGAGCTTGCTTTATTTCTGCAGTTCTACCAACTAATTTTTTTCTGTCAAAAAAGGGTTAATGATTAAATAATTGGATAAAAAACACTAGTATAGAGAGTAATTGCCTGATCTATGAAAATGTACACAAGAACACTGGATGTGTTCAATAGATGAAGAGTGCATAAGAGGAAGTCTGTTGAAAAATCTGCCCAGAATGGTGGTACTACGTATTGTAAATTTGTCTGAAATTTCTGTGCTACACAAAACACTGGTGCTACATCAAGTCCAGTCTGCAAGAGCCAGGTTGTTTAGTTAGTTTCAGTGTCAGGTCAGAATGCTGAGGAAGGTAATGACAAGACAACATGCTAAGGTGGAAATCATGGATGGTGGTCAATGGTCATGGGATGGCAAAGGAGAGGAAAAGCTTGAAGTTTGGTTTTAAAGTCAAGTGAAATTCTGTAGGAGCGATAGCAAGCAGAAGAGTGGTTAGAGTGACTGGGGAGAGAGGGGATGAGCAAACTGGCAGATCTTTCTGAGTTTGCTCCCAACATGCTGGCACAGCATAGAGGAAGGAGCTGTTACAGAATTTCAGGGAGGACTAGATTGGAGGTCAACATAGAGGAAAGTACAGTGAAAAAAGATATGTTGGTGGTTGGATAGTGAATAGCTGGCAAATGTAAAAGGGATTGTGAGTGATACCAGAAGCTGTGAAAGATCGTTTTGCAGTGGATGTGCTGAGAGACTTAAACCAATGAAGTGATTCAAAAACTGGTGCCATGTGGTGGTGTTTTGGAATTCTGAGCATTCTCGATTGTTTGCGGACGGTTTATTTGAGAGTCAATGTTGTAGAAAAGGGAGTATCAGTAGTCAAGTTCTGGAGCAAACAACTGAGGTGGGGGGGGGGGTATTGTGCAAGCAATTTTATAATAAAAAAAATAGAGCAAAGTCGACAAAGGTCACGCATAAGCAGCAGGTGCATGATAACGGAGTCGGCAAAGGTACAGTTTTGTTAAACAGATTCCAAGATTGCAGACTGGAGAAGAGAAAGGCACATGTGAATTGAGTTTTGCATGAGAAAGGTCAGGAGGATATGGTCAGTTTGTTTAATTGCTTGTTGAGGCCAATTATGAGAAATTCTCATGTTGAGGGGGTGAGGCATAGAAGCTTGGTGGTCATCCAGGCTGATATCTTGGTGATGGTGTAATGTAGATGATTTGGTGCATCTGAAAATAGTGGAAGCTAAAGATAGGCTCATGAGGAGTTGTGTGTTATCAGCACAGGGGTCAAGATCAACAAAGGATAAGGATACAAGTTTGCTGAGTGGGGAGGTGTATGTATATATGTGTGACTTTTGTGTGTGCATGTGGTTACAACTTATCAGGACTGCTTGTAATGATTAAATGATGGCAATTAATTGATTGCCAACTGTAAATGTACACATTGTTGAACAGAGACCTGGTGTCATAGAATCCTATACCTTTACTTTCCTTCTCTTCCTTAAACCTCCTTTGCTCTTTTTCTTTTCATCTCTGAAAGGTATATGCAAAAGTTTGGTATGGGTATAGCACAGGTAAAACGTATTTTAGTAAACACATTCTGATCCAAGCGTGCAGCAGTCAACATTAAGGTTGCAACCTGTTACAGTAAATCACTAACAAATGAACGTCACCAACTCATGCATCAACAGCTCAGAACCAAAGTACAGGTACAGATATTTCAAAAAGATATTTTAATTAACTGCACAACAGATACCATAATTATACATTTGCCCAAAATGCCAAACCCTTCTGACTGAATTGACAAACAAAAAATCGAATGCATAAAGAAGGTAAGAGACAAAGACAAGCATACTTGTGCTGAAGTCAATGAGTACATATTAACATAAACTGGAATTTCAGATAAACTTGTGAATCAGACAAAACTAGCAGTTCTACATGCAGATACTAATGAAACGATAGAACATCCTACAGAAAGAATAACACCTTGAATTCAAAACTTCGCTCAGAAGCAGGTTTTGGTGCAGCTTCGAATTATCACTCAGACCGACCAAAATACTGACTTGCAAAACTATAAATGGGTTGAAAAAGAAACCAGACTAAATCTTCAGCAGCAAACTGCAAATCTCATTCTCGCTTGCATTTTTTACCTGATTGTTTAGCGCTACTGCATTGCATTTTTTGAGATCCAAAGATCACCAGGATATGTTTGCAGCACACACAGCAAATATCCAAGTGTTAAGCTCTTCTCAGAAGCAGATGACCACTCATACTGCCACAGGAATTATTGGCTAAAATAATTAAAGGCGGGTTGATCTCATGTGAAAATTTCATGTAAAAGACTATGAAGTGAATCCATCAGCTCTAAAATGATAAATCTAACGAGCCAGAAATCGTTTTTAACAGCAGCAAAAGTTAACCGAATCCAAGTTTGTGGGATGATGATACTTCAGATTTAAAAAAATGATTATCCTCTGGTTTCACAGTAACACATTCTATAATCTACAGACTTAACACGGCAAATTCTTATTCAAAATTCTCCCACATGAACGTCTTAGGTTCTGCCGCTTTTTGTGTTGGTGGCTTGCTTCCTGCACTGTAAAGAAAACAACAGCTGCTCTTAATAATAGTAAAGTAAACCAACCATATTACATAGTGGAATATAGGGGATGTGCTCATTGCCTGCCCTTTGGCCACTGAGCCATCAATAGACAAATTCCAAGGTCTTCAACACACAATATCAAAATTTCACATAATTTTATAGGATTTACGGGGTGGTGCTTATTTCCTTTTTCAGGCCCTTAGTGACCACATGACAATTCTGGAAGTCCTGAATATGGGGCAACGCATGGAATGAAATGCCATTTATGCCCTAGCTGACACTTGATGACAGAGGCACCCCAGTTGAAAAAACATTATGCCAAGGGTATTTGAAGCCCACTGAGCAAGACCAAGAGTTGAAGTATGCTGCTGCTAGTGCAGTGCATTTGTATAATTAAATTTTGTCAACTGCTCAGAAACTTAAAACCAAAATTTAAAAATTTATCACTGTTATCATGACCACAAATGCTCATCAAATCAGCTGCTCTAGTAAAATTTTTTCAAGTATTGAATATAATGAACTGTTGATTGGAAACAAACTCGATCGTCAAAAAGAAAACATAATAATTTAAATATTTAGCAGAAGTTTGAACAATTTAATAAACCTATTTACTTTTAATTATCATGATACAAATAACAATTAGGGAAAATCCTCATCTGGTTAAGTAATATTAACCAGCAGGTAACATAATAACTAGAAATACTAACCCTGCAAAGTCATCCCAAGCTTCGCTTCCACCTTGAGGTGCCGAGGGTCGCGTAACAGACGAGTTGATTCCCAAATCCAGCAGCAAATCCATGTTGCTCTGTGGTGCAACCGGATTGGAAGGCGCCTTCGGTTGCATACTGAACGTGGGTGGAGGGCCAGGCTGCATGGACGACACAACGGGTTGCTGCTGACCGACAGGGGCTTGCCGTGGAGGACCAGCGATTTTAACGCCACCTGGAGGCGGTGGCAGGAGGATTGCAGACGCACCTGCCTGCCCCTTTGGCCTCGGCTTTGAGGAAGACGACTCCCCAGATTTCTTGGTCTGAACATTGCAACAGAAAATATTAATACAATTTACCATGCATGTTACAAATTTTGGACAGTTTCAAAATTCCAAAGTTAAGGGTCTTACTTAACTAGGCTTGATATATGTGGCTAAGGAATATAACTCAATATCACTCAAGATCAATGCTTTTGGGAGGTACTGCAAGGGTAATTCATAACTGTTTTGTTAAAGTACATTATATTACTCAATTTCTCTGCAAGACATTGCATGCATATACAGATCAAGCAATGCATAGGCTGTGAAAAGGCCAATGTTTCATATGGATTTGGGTTAAACCCCTCCCCTCCATGCATACATACTAAATGGATGGCCCCTTACCAAAAGAACAGACAGTGCCATGAAGTGCTTCAAGATTAATGTAGGAAAGGTGTCGTCAGGGCATATAGGAATTACAAAATTATGCATAGCCAATTTGCAGAATGGGTTGACCCCAGAATCCCCCAACCAAACCTCATCCTAAAACCATGTATATCAGAATAACACTACATTATTATAAAAGAGCACCAATGTACACGAGATAAAAAAGATACCATTTACAAAATTTATACAAACCACAAAATTTAGTTTGATCGTTTGACCCTCTTTGAGGCTGAGGTCCAACTTAGGACCAGGGTTCAGAGCCTCCTCGCCCCCGAGACTGGACGCATCAGTGTCTTCCGTCTCCTCTCTCTTTACGTGCCTGCAAAGAAACGATAATAGTTCTTACTTATATGCATATTACCTAAGTAACACTTTATTCAAGTTCAAAGAGGTAACTACTGCTTCAATGGTTCAGCCAATCTTCCACTGACAGATAAAACACATAGGTCTTTTCCCATTGCTGCTGCTGCCCACCATAAATCATACCCTGACAATAAGCCAATATGATGTCTGTATATTCATATACACCCCTACACAGGTTCTTAAAAGGTGCTTTACCAGCAGATGAGATCAGAGACATTCGCGCATGGTTGATGCCAACCACATATGCAACCAGCACATACACACGTACATATTTACATAGTTCAAACTGACTATTGATGTGTGCAAATATGTGACTAACTACCCTACATCTGTACAGCATACTATAGATCTCAGACGAATGCTGCTATTATAATGAAACTTATGAAGCTGAACTAAAACCTTAGGTTCTGAAAGAACACAATGAATGAGACAAACATATTTACTTTTGAAACTTTCATGTGCTTGACATATGCATTATGTAGCACCTTTTTAACAACCCCTCCATAGAAGTCATGACACTCACTTGAAATGATCCTGAATTGCAACCAAGAGATCAAAAGAATCGCCCCGATCAGCAAATCCAAGTCCAATAAAAGCATGACGAGCTAAAATCACAAAAGAACTTAATTTATTTCAAACCACTGCATAATTAGTGTTCACTACTCAGCTCAAAAATGTAGTTAACAAGAACATGTCAATTTATTGAATACATCATGGATTGCTACAGCTTGTACACTCGCTCTTGCATAATGCTCCACACTTTATAGTCGACAGGATTTAGATCTGGACTGTTCGGAGGCCATAATGTTGGAGAAATAAAGTCTGATGTCTCTTGTTAGCATTTCGATGGTTTCCCTGGCTCTGTGGGCTGGGGCACTGTCCTTTTCCGGAAAAAAACCGGAATTTCTGAGGCTAGATTTCTGATAACAGGTAGAAAATGTTGTGACAGCAGAACGCCGCGATAATAGGCTTCGTTAATTTTTACTCCAGGATCATTGAAGACTAAATGGGAACGACCAAGCCTTTGGCTTACTTTTTACTGAACCACCGTGTAATGAAACTTATAGAGCTGACTAAAATCTTAGGTTCTGAAAGAACATCATGAATGAGACAAATCATATTTACTTTTGAAACGTTCATGCGCTTGACATATGTTATGTAGCACCTTTTTAACTTTGATCTTGGGGTGGGGTACCCTCCACAGAAGTGATGACACTCACTTGAAATGATCCTGAATTGCAACCAAGAGATCAAAAGAATCGCCCCGATCAGCAAATCCAAGTCCAATAAAAGCATGACGAGCTAAAATCGCAAAAGAACTTAATTTATTTAGAACTACTGCATATTTAGTGTTCACCACTCAGCTCAAAAATGTAGTTAACAAGATTATGTCAATTTATTGAATAAAAAATTAATACTACAGCAAGTGAATCCTTTAAAACCTAATCTAACATTTTGCACGAATTTGAAGAATTTCACATAGTAGCAATTGTAGCACAATCTTCTTGGAATGCAGTGCACTGTAGTACCTCAGCACAGCCTATAGGAATCCAGTTTAATCCATTAACAACGAACGTTTACTAAAACCTACTGGAAAAACAAAGCAGCTCGTTGTTAAAGTGCCAAGTTGTTGTTCCTATTGGAAACTAAGAAAGATACATTCACTTGTTAAAATTGTTTCAACTTTTTCAATTCTTTTCTCCTTTACAACATAACGTTGAGCATGTGGACGATTATTTAAACACGGTAATTACTAGAGCAAACATCCTCATCAAAACGTAGCAAACTGTCTTGTACAAAATGCTAACACTTAGCAGAACATCGTTAATTATTTAACTCTCTGCACGGCAAAAAGTGTCAACTCTTGATGCAATCGGCCGGACTCTGTGTGCGAGGAAAATTGTAATTTATAACTTTATCACACTGGTGTCTAATGCATAAGGCATCAACCAATGGCCCATCAAATCAGGTACAGAAGATCAGTCTGATACGATCATTCCGATAGCCAGAAGATCGTCTGGTATCCAGAAGATCGGTCCAATATCCAGAAGATCAGTCTGCTTCTTCTTTTGGAGCCTACAAGTTGTGATTTTCCAGTCATCTGTCCTCTATTTGCTCACTGATAAACCTTTTGCTCCCAAGTAATGACATTAGCAAACTCATGCTAGAGTGGATAGCATTTTTTAAGGTACTATAGTAAGTGGCTAGATAAGTAAGTAATTACTTAATAAAACTAATCAGCATAATAACTGACCACTTCCATCTTGAATGCGTATGACAAAATATCGACTGGAGTCGAGAACTTGCTCAATTGCGCTAGACGGATATGATTCAACCGGGCACTGAGCAAATAGTTCACCCGACGTCTTGTCTTCAAGTTTTACAAACAAGTCTCTTTGTTTGGCTACAACCTTCAGTCGCCCGGTCCAGTCCGGTTCGTCGAGCTTCCATTCGGCTGCCCTTAACAACATAACCGCACCATGTTAATAACATGCATACATGGTCAGGCATTTGAATTAATATGCATGTACATAATTATGTATGTGTACATACATGTATGAGAACACTAAAATATAGTGCCTTTAAATTACTTCTCCAAATGTTAACGAATCACTGTAACTTCAGGTAAAGCTAGTAAAGGAAACATTCTAATTTAACCCCTTTATACAAAAACCGCTTAAAAGCATGGTTCTGTGGTCACAGAATCATTCAGCTGATGGTCAGACATGACCATCTGCATTTCAACACTCAGTTACCATATCCTACAAAAGGATAGAAGACAGAGGGTGTCAGGTGGCCTGGTATTTACGGATAGTCACCCATTCAAACACTAACTGGGCTCTATGGTGCCTAACTTCACTGTACCTTACAGAGCTTTATAACAAAAAAACACCAAGCGGCTACCACGCAAGCAGCCACTTGGCAATGTGTGCATGTGCACATTTTCAGAAGCGCACTTTTTTTTCAAATGCAAAACGTGGTTTTGCACTCTGTGATACCAACTTTGGCAAAAAACAACATATGTATCATATCTATTTATGCTCAATCCTAGTTTGATGGTAGAAGAAATAAGAATAACTTTCACACTTCTAACATCTAATGAAATAACATCTATTGATCAATTCAGTGTATTCCTCTCTTGGTCTTTTACCACATAAAAACCCAGTCATGTTTCCAAACATGCAGTAAGTGTCACTGTCATTTACGTCTTGGAAGCAGAAAGTCTTGACTTATGGCATCTGAACAAAAACCTTTCAAAAACGTTCTATGAAACTGTCCCATCTTTTCTTGGACTTTCTCATCTTTTCTGGAACTCAATTCCTCCAAAGGATTTTTCTATGTCTTCTTGTATTCGTCTCTTGGTCTTTGACCACAATGGCCCTGGAAATTGGTAGACCACCATTGACTTTGAACTAACCACTGAATTGATCAACATCAATTCAAAGTCCATGGTCGCCACCAAGCAGACATGTTTCTGGTAATGAAGATAGAAACGATGACCGAAAGCATAATGGCAAGCATGTAGTATCGGGGGTTGACGGATATAGTGCGTAAGTTTACTGGCGCCGTGAGTGTCGATTAGGGTCAGGTTGGGCGTCGTGATGGTTGGTTAGGGTTAGTGTCACACAAAAAATCGGCATTCTATTAGTTTAATGGACCGCAACCTAACACAACTTTCCGGTAAAATACAGAATATTTGGTCTAACCGTTCTACTTCGCTGATTGGTCGACTTAAATAGCACATGGAGTATCACTAACCTGGAGATTCTAGACCTTTCTTTTCCATTGTAAAAATCGACATGAATCTTAAAAATATGCTTTCTAATAACGACACTAACCCTTACCATGACCCTTAGAAACACTGCCCTCTATGTTTATATTGCAAATTTTAGGTCAACCAATACAGGTCGGAGGCCGCCATCAAAAGAAAACTTGGTACCGTCCGGCGTCCACGCAGCATGCCCAAAGATACTGTATAATCCTTCAGCCCCGATACTATAAGTTTGCCAGCATAATTACAGTGGTGCTGCAGAAGTAATTAGATTATCATTATAGTTATGTTTAGAAGTTCTCGGTAGTAATTTTTGGTGTTCCGCAAGGCTGAAGTAGGCCGATTACACTAAACATATTACGCTGGTGACGATGACGCCCATATAACAATAACGTTGACAGCGATCAGTGTTATGTCTAGTTACACCATTAATGCGTCCTAATCACAACTGATTTTCGACAACTTAATCCAAGGCGTATATTTAGGAAGTCTATTAAAATAGACAACATGAGTAGACGAACAATCTAACATATTCCGAACAGAAACACATTTTCCTTCAGCGTAAGCTACGTCCAACGATCTTCTGTCGGCTTCACTTCTGTCAAATTTCTGTGATTCAAAATAACACCGTAAAGCAGTCACCGTAGTAACATTTTCTCTACCTACCTAAATCCTCTGTTTGATGTTCGTGCTGGAATTTTATAGACGAAAACTTCTTGTTTTACACATAATACACTCTCGTATTCCGCCATCGTGGCGATGGTAATCAGTTGACGCTATGTTCCGGATCCCACAGTGCATTTAATATTCATCAATATATAATTATTTTGAAATTGTATGGAGTGCCAATTATTCTATAATAAAGGAGGCGTGTATTGTTTACATTAAAAATTATGAAGGGAACTAAAAATGATCTACCAAAGATCTTATAGACCAAAGATTACCATATAAATTAGCGCTACATTCACTCTATCTATTTTTACTAGAAGAAAACAAAGGTCAGCATTATGTCATAGGATTACCATTATGCTGATTAGGCCTATATATATATGTCACGCGCGATTACGATCACATGCGACTTCAAAGAAGGGGAAATTCGAGGACATGCCATGACTTGGCCCAAAACTGGTTTTTTATATATAGGGCTACTCACAGAAATCGTGAAGTTAAAACGGAACGGATCATAATACTACTGGTACCTTACAGAAAGGCTACTTCTCAAACCGAAGTGCATGTGGGTTGTGAGTAGATAACAGAGTTGCTAACAGAACTGTCTGCCCGACGTGTAGGCCTATATATCGAGCACAATCATTGTGCTTAGGCCTAGGCCTATAACCAGACAGCCCATGGTAGTATAGCTCCTGCACCTCTCCGTCCGACCGTCTGTCTGGATGTGTAAGTCTTCATCTTGGTTCGGATCTTTGTTCTTCACACGGGATCACTGAACTGCCTTTCTCGCTCGTGAATAAGCTGGTGCCCTGCGCTCGACTTGTAAACTGCGCTTTTGAAAGTTTGAATGGGTGAATCACGAGAGCCTGTAACGATGACGTCAAAAGTGGCGCGCTTTCTGACAATGCGAATGCTATTTAAATTTGTAAGCTAGGTGCATGAAAATGGATTGATGAATGAATGTTAGGCCCCTATAACTGAATAGTTGAAGAACAAACAGATGGATGAATGGATGGATAGATGGATGGATAGATGAATGGATAGATTGATATAGATTGATAGATGGATGGATGGATGGATGGATGGATGGATGGATGGATGGATGGATGGATGGATGGATGGATGGATGGATGGATGGATGGATGGATGGATGGATGGATGGATGGATGGATGGATGGATGGATGGATGGATGGATGGATGGATGGACTGGATGGATGGATATATTAATGATTTCACCCATCCAGTGTGATTCTCCTTACAGATTTTATTTTAGACCCCCGGTCACTAGTTATAGTTATCTCAAGTTCTTTACCGAGCAATATCCATGCGCCGCGTTATAACGATTAGTAATTCCGCATTTTTTAGTTCCTCCACCATCATCGTTAATAGTCCAATGGATTTGCCTCATTTTCTATTAATTTTAAGGCTTACTACTTAGTTACTAAAGTTAAGGCTATAAGCAAAATTGTGCGTATTAACACGCTGTTTCTTCAATTTGCTCGACCTAAATGACACCCGCTTTGAAGCATTTGCTGTGCCATTCATCTTCATGAATACACGACTCGGAAGTAACTCGGGCAAATTGCATAATAACCCCTCTGATCGCATTTTTCGTTCTCGTGAATAAGCTGGTGCCCTGCGCTTATTTCGAGTGGCGCTTTTTAAGTTTGGAGATAACGATGGATGGATGGATGGATTTTGGATGGATGGTTATTTTGGTTGGATAGTTATATGTTATAGTTAATGATATTTTTGGATATAGTTATGGTTATCGTTAACGAAATGATTTTATTTTCGTTAACGAACATTTTTGTTTATATCGTTATCGTTAACGAGAATCACACTGGATTGGGCAGATTGATTATCGTATATCGAATGAAAGAATTAATTAATTAATTAATTAATTAATCCATTTTCCCCGTTCATTTTCGTTTCAATTGCGTCATAGATTGAAGAACACTATAGTACGTCTTGTTAAACTTCTAAGCTTTGTCGACTGAATGAAATTCGGTTCCTTTTCGTCAAAGCTACATTATATCGCCTTCAGCCTCTCGACAGAGTAGAAGTGAACATAATACCTACCTCAAGAAAGGAATAACTGAATACAGCGGCATACTTATATGTAGGCCTACGCATGGATCTCACTGGATATTTCTTTAGTTCCTTTCGTAGAGCTGACACCGGATACAGCACAGTACATAGTTAACCCGTCTTTTGGCTTAGGGCCCTCGAAGTCTTAATCCGGCCTTACATGAACTCCAAATTTTCAAAGCGTTGAATACACTATAGGGCCTGACTAGGCCTACATCTAAGCGCAGGGCACAAGCTTATTCACGAGCGCTGAGTCGTTCGTGTCAGAATGGTTGTCCAGAGATGGTCAAGGGAAGAAGTCTTATGTAACTTCATTTTCCAGTCTCTGCGTTTTTCATATAGCGCTTTTTGAAAAATTTATAGAAGCACACATAGGCCTATTTATGGACACATAAATTCAGCTCTCACATCTTGAAGGCAAGTTGACAATCCTCTCCTCACCGACAGTGTGCGATCAATGTACTCATTCTATTGCTGAGTTCGCTATGGATTTAGGTGGATCTTGAACTTCCCATAATCCGCTTGTTACCTCTTGGACTTTCGCTTGTTATCTCTTGGACTTTCGCTTGTTATCTCTTGAACTTTCCCTTAACCCATTTACCGCCACCGTTGCGAAAACGCAACGCACTGTTTGAAAATTGGGGAAAAAATTGAAGACACAAAAAACCCACATAAATTCATTTAGTCTTACTTACTAGGTGTCTATTACGTCTGCTGGTAGCAAATATAATATTCTGTGAGAGTGTCTGCTATTTTTTTGAGTAGCGCAAAATTTGTTGTTTTTCACGTCTAATTAGTGGTTTTCTTCAATAATTTGTTTCTGTCATAAGACGTTATATTTCTAAGAAGCTATTCTGTCTCATTGGAGTACTTATGTGCTTCTTTAATATTACTTGTTTCTTAATAGTATGCCTCATTGTATGTTGATGCCCCTAATGAGCGAAATTTTGATGTTGCGTTTTCGCAACTTCGGCGGAATGCGCTATAAGTGTGGCGGACAGGCCACAAGGCAGAATGAATGCTATACGATCTATAAATAGCCTTATAATATTGACGTTTTCAATGCACGGTGCGGCCTCTTAATCGCTAGATGGCGTTTAAGCAGCGCTCGATTCGACTTATAATAAAAATGATTAAAATTATACGGTCGCTTAATTTCCGCAATTTTAACGTTTTAATTTAGTTATTTAATAAAAGTACATCTTCCCACGTCCTATAGTTGATGACTAAAGATAGGCATCGCCTAAATTAAGCCTTAGAAGCTCTATCTCTTAGACACCTACCTTTTGTTAAGAACTTTGGTAAGGACGCATTTATAAGCGTTGAGAGCTACAGCATACATGGTCGATAGATGAATTATAGGCTGCCTCACGGTGCATCGCTTATATCGTGAAGTGGTCGTACTGCTTCACACATGTAGAGTGGTTGTGCACTGCTCTACACATAGCGACATGGTTCTTTAGTGTCGTTGGTTCGGGAAAGTTACGGGCGCCTCCGCGTCCAAAATAAGACAAGTCTAATCCGTGCGCTCCCGTGTGACAGCCGCTCACGCGGTCGGGCCAGTGCCGGCTATCGCTGATCTGACGGGGTAGGGCCCATCACGTTGTTGATCGCGAGCCGGTCCGAGCTTTGATCGTGGGAAGCTGATCGGGGAAAGACCGATCGTGAGATAAAGGCTCACAGGTCTATAGCGGGGAAGGTGTCACCCCGTTGGTGTCGATCGGAAAGTACGCGGAGATACCGACAGGTCTGTAACGAAAAATCAAAGCCCGATTTCGCGTAAAGTGCGGAGATCGGGGAGAGACGGGGAAATCAGTTAACGAAAAAGTGCGTAAATACGGGGAAAATTCCCCGCTGGCCCGGTTCGATCAAATACGGGGAGGGTGACCCCGTTGGTGACAGATAAATACGGGGAAAGCTCCCCGGAGTTACCGTTAGATAAATGCTGCACACCAGTGTGGAAAAGTACGGGGAAGATGGTGACCCCGTTGATACCGTTCGTAAAACAATTGCGGATCTACCCGCATATTCTTTTCAACTTGCGGGTCTACCGCACCTTTTCTACTTACGGGGTGTACCAAAAATCTCATTTCGCGGTTTCCCCGCGGATTATCTTTCTTCGCGTACCTAACGTCGGTCTTAGTTACTTCCGCGGTTTCCCCGTGGAATATCTTTCTTTTCGTACTTACTTTCCCGCGGTTTTCCCGCGGATTATTTTTCTTTGCGTATCTAGCGTCGTTCATAGTAACTTTCGCGGTTTTCTTGCGGATAATCTTTCTTTGCGTACTTTACGTCGGTTGTACTTATTACCGCGGTTTCCCCGCGGTAAATATCTACTTGCGGGACTAGCCGCATTATCTTTATTCGCGGTTTCCCCGCGGTTTCTTTACTTGCGGGACTAGCCGCCTATCTCTCTGTTCGGGGAACTACTCGACAGATCTGACCGTGGTTCGTTCAGGTGTGAGAGACAGTACAATTCCCTAACAGGGAAGTAAATACACAGGTCTGTGAGAAACAAAGGGGTAACGTTAGTGACACTTGCCCCTGATTCCGGCAACGGAATCGAGTCCGAGGATTCAGAAACGAATCCTGTGAGTCCGTGCGCTCCCGGGCACAACCGTAACGCTCGCTATCTGATTCGGAAAGTTTGATTCAAGGGATACCTGAGGCGGAGTAAGGGCCCACTCTCGTTGGCAGGTCCCGGATCAGATTGTTTCGGATAGCGTGAAGAAAGGTTGTGTAAGACTTAAGCCGGGGAAGGGTGTACTCGCGAGACACAGCGAGTCAACGCCCTTGGTGACGAGTACAAAACCCCAGGTGGGGAGATCAACGCAGACCAAGAGAGTTACCCATACGTGAAAGTCCGGGTAGTCGGGTACCCAGATCAAAGTAAACTTAACGCAGACCAAGAAAGTGACCGATACGTGTACGTTCGGGTAGTCGGGTACCCACGTAGATACATATTTGCTTGTCGCAACACACAGCTCTGAGAACTGACTGAAGTGCGAGGCTGGGCCCCCTCGTGCGTAGGTCGGAACGAAGTTCTGTGTGTAGATAGCGAAGGTTACAGAGAGAGGACCTTCACTATCAGAGTCCCTAGATACCTTACCAGTGTTTCTTTCTTTCGAAGCAGAATAATTTATCCCTGTGTTGGTCGTTCTTTGCCAACACAGAGGCGAGTGTCGTTCTTTCTCTTTCGGAGTAGAATTTATCACTGTGTTGGTCGTCCTTTGCCAACACAGAGGCCAGTGTATGTTTCTTTTGAGGTAGAATTATACTGTGTTGGTCTTTCTTTGCCTTCACTCTCAGAGTCCGTTGATACCTTATATCTTACGAAGCAGAATTTCTTACTGTGTTGGTCGATCTTTGCCTTCACAGTCTGTGAGATCCTACCGGTGTCTTTCTTTTTCTTTCGAAGCAGAATTCTTTACTGTGTTGGTCGTTCTTTGCCAACACAGCGACGGGTAAGGGAACTTACTCCGTCAATTGTGGTGCATGACAATATACGTGTGAGGCCGCATGCCAAACACGGAAATGGACAGAGAGACACATGACGGTAGGAAGACGCGTTGCCCCATGGACAAATGTATAGGACGAGTTGACGTAGAGATTTGTCCCCAGTATGGTCTAGGGCTAGAAGACGTCGAGAGCTGCTATCGGTAGTGTCTAGGCCGAGTTGACATAGCGAAGTGTTTCAAGTATTGTCTAGGACGACGCGATGTAGAGAGTTGTTACGGGTATTGTCTAGGGCGAAATGGCGAAGCGACTTGTCATAAGTATTTCTGGTCTCGGAACTTAGAGAACGTTTGGTGTCCCTTATCATTGGCGATGGTTTAAGAGTCACGAGATGTAGAATGGTGAGTTGAAGTTCAGATCAGGTAGAGGGAAGAGGAAGCGCGTAGCTTAGATGGTAAACACGAAGAGAAAGACTCCTGCTGATAAAAGAACGAACCCTGTTCTGAGAGACGGCCATCCTCAGGACGTTGCCCATCCGGCGACCGTGGAAGAGGCAGAGTTTGACTGAGATAAAGCGGTTTAGTGTTACCTCTCTTGGAGAAGCGACCCATCCTAAACCTCCCCTGATAGGAACGGTCACCCTGGGTAGAGATGGAGAACAGCCATTTACATTGAAGTAGGTAAGGCAGTGACGCGGGCGGCTCCAGACGGATAGTGGGCTGGAGCCGACGCCGTCCCGTGAGCGCAGAGAGAGAGGTAGCGTGCGGGGCGGCGGTCGCCACATAAGTAACTTACACATTGCGACATCTAGTAACTCAGATAAACTTATGTCAGTTTACGATTACTTACAACAATTTCAGTCTATAGTGCTTCATAAACGATGGCGTACTCACATGTGCGTATTTAGGGGGTGGTTATACGGGTTCAACCCCCAAATAAGTTTCCTAAAACATTTTTATATGCTTTTACATGTAAAATACAACAAAACGAACTTTTGCGACCATTTCTAATGGAACCCCCGAAATCTTAAAACCCCTCCGAAATATTTGTCTGGCTACGCCCATGCGTACTCAGTGCTGCCACTCTTCACTGGGCATACTTTTTTGTTACGATTTCAGTCTAGTCGCATTTCATCATACAATGCACACATGGAGGGGTCGACCAGCTGGACAATTACGTCGCCAAGTACCGAATTGCAGTGAAAGGAAAGAAATGGTGGTGGTCGCTCTTCACAAACTGCATTGACATCACTGTCTGTAATGCATGGTCTCTGTATCAAAGAGTGCACAGCAATAGAGTTGATGAATTTGAAGTCATCTCGCTGCTTTCTGTGAAGCCATCAGGACCAAAATGATGATTTGGCAGATGGTACCGAAGAACAAGGCCCAAGGCTTCACCGTGGAATCCCATCCAAGCTGAAACAGCTGTCCGATCCACGCCGCTCCTCTGATGCTGACCACATCATAGCCAAGAGCGAGGATGGCCGTCGACTGCATTGTCGGTCGCGCCACAGCACCTCGTACTACACGTGTATCGAATGCAAAGTTGGCATGCATATCTCCTCGTTTATGATCAATCAATTGCACTGGCTTCCTCTCACAGCTCGAATTCAGTTCAAAGTTCTTGTCCTAGTCCTTAAATCCAAATTGGGCATTGCTCCTAAATATCTTAGGGATCGCATTCGCTCCCCTCGCTCCTTGGTCAGGCATGCTCTTTTTGTTCCACCAGTTAGGACCACTATGGCCCAAACTAGATCTCTTGCCACTATTTGGCCCTCCCTATGGAATGCCCTTCCAGCCTTCCTTCCCCTTCTACGTGTTATCATTATTTCTGGGTCTCTTCCTTCAGCCTTCTCCTCCTCAAAACCTTCTTCTTCTCCAGGGGTTCTCACGCTGGGAGCGCTACTGAATGGCCACTGCTGTGGTCGGCGCTATATAAATTAACACATACAATACGATACAAATGCTATGCTGAGTACCATGAAACCAAGTGACATTGAACTTAATTCAGTTGACAGCAAACACAAACATTTTTATTGAAATTAACACGAATACAATCGATAAACTAATAGAACATTATTGTAATAAACACATTCATCTTTCCTGCCGAAGTTGCGAAAACGCAACGTCCTGTAACTAGGACACCACTTATTGTTCCAATAAAAATGCACTGCCAGAAGTCTATTGGCATCATATTGATGACCTACTATCAGTTACAGCATAATGCAGTGGCTATTTCTCATAGCGGCGGTAAATGGGTTAATTTGTTATCTCTTGGACTTTCGCTTGTTATCTCTTGGACTTTCGCTTGGTATCTCTTGGACTTTCGCTTGTTATCTCTTGAACTTTCCCTTAATTTGTTATCTCTTGGACTTTCGCTTGTTATCTCTTGGACTTTCGCTTGGTATCTCTTGGACTTCCGCTTGGTATTTCTGGACAACCCCTTCGATAAGACGCTGCATTTGTGAATGCGTTCGTTAAGTGCCCTGAGTAGCGCTTATCTGTAGCGCTTTACAAATGCCGAGATTTACCATTACGATTACGATGAGATGTTTTGAACCATCTTTCTGCAGTGATGAGACTCTGAACCTCTGACTTCTGGGTTAATACTCTGGCAGACCATACCCATCCATATATATCCATCCATCTATCCTCTAGGCTATCGCATGAATGTGTTAAAACAGTAAAAAAAACACTGGAGAAAAGTCATACAAATATCTACCATGCTTGAAAGAAATCCACAATTTTCTATGCTAAAGACTCAACCAACCGCAGGGAAAGGGACTCCATCACGTACGTAGTCTAATTACTTGATATAGCGCCGTTATAGCAATGCAAAAGGCGTCAAAAGGCGTCAATCGATTGTCACTCATCGGTTATAAGTCATCGTCCATTGAAGACGTCAGGTCAAAATCGCATAATTATAAGCCAGAGAAACCAGAAGTGAAGCACATGAGAGGAAAAATCTTAGTAAGGAAGCTACAATAGCTTAAACAACTGAAACTGCTTAAACTGCTGACACAGACGAATCTTAAGTTTAGTTCTGAGTGACAATAAAGAGGTGACCAAAACGCACACAACTGGGCAGCGAATTCCTAAGCTTTGTAGGCCTACCGTTCAGTGACTCTGAAAAAGGCGTCGTGTCAGTATAAATCTTCCACCTCGGGCTTAGGGTCAACAAAGAACCGGCGAGGCCACATTGTTAAAGCGCTGAATTGTCAACGAATGTCTTTGAAGAAAGGTCGTCGCTCTGACTTCGTCTGTCGCCTGTGTCAGGTGACGGCCCAACTCTGTGATAAATTCAAGGCCTCTTGAGTTAATGGGACCTAAAGTTTCCAGGGCCAGCGGGAAGAAGTCATACATGTATGTGTCTAGAAGGGACTGGTATTTGTGATTCTTTCTGTAGTCAGCTATTTCTGCTGCTCCTGCTGTCACGGCCGTTACCTGTAGATAGGAAGTCGCTAGTGTGTCAACCACCGTTGCGCTCTACATCATTTGTGAGAGTTTCTTAGATTATTGCTACTTATCCTATGGTAACTGCATTCATGATGCATTATCTCCAGACCATTATTATTATAAATTTTATTAGTGTGTGTGTGTGTGTGTGTGTGTGTAGTCATTGTGTGTGATAAGTGTGTGCTTTGTTATCGAGATTGTCACGTATCTTCAATGTTTACATAAGTTCGCTAGCCGCCCGCTCAACTAAAACATGTATATCCAGTCTTAGCATCTGGCCGCCTAATCAGAACTGTAACACATTACATAGACCTTAGAAACACCTGTATGGAACATAATTATTATAAACGATTGTTAACACGCGCTTTTTATACTGTACGTTATTATGTTTCATCATTTCAGATTTCATACAGCTGTGGCGACCGCCGCCCCGCACGCTACCTCTCTCTCTCTCTGCATGCCCACAGGACGGCGTCGGCTCCAGCCACTATCCGTATGGAGCCGCCCGAGTCACTACCTTGTCTACTTCAATGTAAAATGGCTGTTCTCCATACTCAATATCTACCCAGGGTGACCGTTCCTATCAGAGAGGGTTAGGATGGGTCGCGCTTCTTCAAGAGAGGTAACACTATACAGCTTTATCTCAGTCGGTCAGACTCTGCCTCTTCCACGGTCTCCCGGATGGGCAACGTCCTGAGGATGAGGATGGCTCAGAACAGGGTTCGTTCTTTTACTAGCACGAGTCTTTCTCTTTTTGTTTACATTCTTAGCTACGGGCTTCCTCTTCCCTCTGCCTGATCTAAACTTCGACTTACCACTCTACATCTCGTAACTCTTAAGCCATCGCCAATAATAAGGGACACCAAACGTTCTCTAAGTTCAGAAGACCAGGAATACTTATGACAAGTCGCTACATCATTTCGCCATAGACAATACTTGTAACAACTCTCTACATCGCGTCGTCCTAGACAATACTTGAAACAACTTTGCTATGTCAACTCGGCCTAGACACTACCGATAGCAGCTCTCTACGTACTTCTCGGCCTAGACCAAACTGGGGACAAATCTCTGCGTCGTGTGGTCCATGTTCTACCGTAATGTGTCTTTCGGTCTATCTCCGTGTTTGGCATGCGGCCTCACACGTATATTGTCATGCACCACAATTGACGGAGTTAAGTTCCCTTACCCATCTCTGTGTTGGCAAAGAATCGACCAACACAGTGAGATAAATTCTGCTTCGAAAGTACTTAAAGAAGAGACTTGCCAGTAGGATATCTGAGAGTGGTGAAGGTAAAGAAACGACCAACACATTATAAATTCTACTTCAGAAAGAAACAATGTATCACTGGACTCTGACAGTGAAGGCAAAGAACAACCAACACAGTGAAAAATTGTGCGCAGAAAGAAAAGAAGCACTGTTAAGGAATCTGCAGACTCTACGATAGTGAGAGTCCTCTCTCTACAACCAACACTATGATACATTCTGAACTTCGAAAGAAGAAGAATACACTGGTAGCCCATCCACTCACTCTGATAGTGAAGGGTCCTCTCTTTATAACTTTCACTACCTACACACAGAACTTCGTTCCGACATACGCACGAGGGGGCCCACTCCTCGCACTTCAGTCAGTTCTCAGAGCTGTGTGTTGCGACTGCGTATATATCGATCTGACCCGGGTACCCGACTACCCGGACTTCTCACGTATCGGTAACTATCTTTCTTGGTCTGCGTTGATTCTACCCACCTGGGGTTTTGTACTCGTCACCAAGGGCGTTGACTCGCTGTGTCTCGCAGTACACCCCCCGGCTTAAGTCTAACACAACGCTTTCTTCCCGCTATCGAATCAATCTGACCAGGACCTGCCAGCAGAGTGGGCCTGCTCCCCGCCTCAGGTATCCGTTGATCAGACTTTACAGAATCAGATAGCGAGCGTTACGGTTGTGCCCGGGGAGCGCACGGACTCACGGGATTCGTTTCTGAATCCTCGGACTCGGTTCCGTTGCCGGAATCAGGGGTAAGTGTCACTAACGTTACCCCTTTGTTTCTCACAGACCTGTGTATTTACTTCCCTGTGAGGAATTGTACTGTCTCTCACACCTGAACGAACCACGGTCAGATCTGTCGGGTAGTTTCCCGAACAGAGATATGCGACTATTCCCGCAAGTAGAGAAAGAATCCGCGGATAAATCGCCAGCCCTGCAAGTAAAGAATTCGCTGGCGAAACTAGACTAGATCCAATGCGGCTAGTCCCGCAAGTAGATATTTACCGCGGGGAAACCGCGGTAATAAGTACAACCGACGTTAAGTACGCAAAGAAAGATTATTCGCAAGAGAACCGCGGAAGTCACTATGAACGACGCGAAGATACCTAAAGAAAGATATTCCGCGGGAAACCGCGGGAGTAAAGTACAAAAAGAAGATATTCCACGGGGAACCGCGGAATTACTATGAACGACGTTAGGTACGCGACGAAAGGTAATCCGCGGGGAAACCGCGAATAGAATTTTTTGGTCCACCCCGTAAGTAGAAAAGGTGCGGTAGACCCGCAAGTTGAAAGGAATATGCGGGTAGACCCGCAATTGTTTTAATGAACGGTATCAACGGGGTCACCATCTTCCCCGTACTTTACCACACTGGTATGCAGTAATTATCGAACGGTAACTCCGGGGAGCTTTCCCCGTATTTATCTGTCACCAACGGGGTCACCCTCCCGTATTTGATCGAACCGGGCCAGCGGGGAATTTCCCCGTACACTCGCCATTAACTGATTTTCCCGTCTTTCTCGTATTACGGACTTTACGCGGAAACCGGACTTTGATTTTTCACTCGCCGTCAACTGATTTGCCCGTCTTTCCCGTACGCCGAACTTTACGCGGAAACCGGGTCTTTGAATTATCGTAATCTGATTTCACGGTCTTTCCCGTACTCTCCGAACGTACGTATCACCGGGGCCTCGCCTTCCCCGTATTTAATTACAGACCTGTCGTTTCCCGGTATCTTCACGTACTTTCCGACCGACACCAACGGGGTGACACCTTCCCCGCTATAGACCTGTGAGCCTTTATTTCTCACGATCGGGTCGGTATCTCCGCGTACTTTCCGAACGGTATCAGTGGGGAAACTTTTCCCGTAGTTATCCAGACCTGTGAGCTTTATTTCTCACAATCGGTCTTTCCCCGGTTAGCCTGCCACAGACCGGCTCGCGATCAACAACGTGATGGGCCCTACCCCGTCAGATCAGCGGATGGCGGCACTGGGCAAACCGTGTGAGCGGCTGTCACCCGGGAGCGCACTGATTAGACTTATCTTATTTTGGACGCAGAGACGCCCGTAACTTTCCCGAACCAACGACACTAAAGAACCGTGTCGCTATGTGTAGAGCAGTGCACAACCACTCTACATGTGTAGAGCAGTACGACCACTACTCACATTATAAGCGATGCACCGTGAGGCAGGCTATATTCATCTAGTAACCTTGTATGTTGTAGCTCTCATCGCTTATAAATGCTTCCTTACACAAGTTCTTAACAAAGGGTAGGTGTCTAAGCGATAGCTCCTAAGGACTAATTTAGGCGATGCCTATCTTTAGTCATCAACTATAGGACGTGGGGAGATGTACTTTTATTTAATTAATATATTAAAACGTTAAATTAGCCAAAATTAAGTGACCGGATAATTTTAATTAGATTTATTATAACTCGAATCGAGCGCTGATTAAACGCCACCTAGTGATTCAGAGGCGCGACACCGCCTAACAGAAAATCAATATTACTAGTCCATTATAGGCCAAACAGCCTAAATTCTATCTTGTGGCCTGTCCGCCACACTAATATCCCTTTAGGAAACTAACGTAAGGAACCCCACTGTAGAGTAGTTTACGAGTAAAGCTTTAATCGAAGATGACACACGTCACCCACATTAACATGGTTACCCAATCAAAAGCGCACTGCGTTTGAGATCCTGATGCTTAACATGGTGTTCTCTATAACAGCATGTGCTCCATTTTATCTATAGGACTTTGCTTCTAAGTGTCTTCCATTCCTAATCGCAGATTTCTCCTCTTGGTCGAAGCACTTAATGTTACAAATCTTTTTTAGTAGGCCTGTGCATTTAAAAGTGCTACAAGCGTACTTTTTTCTAGAATTTTTATTGGGATCAATAGAGAAGACAATTTGATATCGTGTTTGGTCCCTGGACGTCTAGTAGTGATTATGGTCGAGTCCTCCGAAGCCGAGACCAAGGCGAGTCCTAGTTCATCTATGCCGAGAGGAGTCCGAGTCCGGAGGTGTTCGAGTGCAAGTCCGAGTCAATTAAGATCGAGTCGAATTTCCGAGGCTAAGTCCATCCACATCAAAATATGTACACGTACTGTAACTCAATGACAGAAAAAGCTATAGGCCTAGTATTGCATAGATTATGATATCACGTTTTGATAATGGACGTATTATGCATATTGTTATCGCGTTAATGCGTCATAATGAACCAAATCTTCAACAGTCTGGCCAAGACTTTCCTCCTAATATTAATAAATTGGCAAAATGCAACAATTTTAGAAATCGGACAGTAAATAATTTAGGCCTCCATTGTCCTGAATTATTCGCTAGATGACAATATAATTATACTTTCAAGAAATCCAGCTCACTTGTCTTCCCGATGAAACACTTCCGTCGTTCGCCATTTTGTGCTGGTGATTGTATGAACCAGTTTATACGGACATTCGATTTACTGCGTTTGCATTTTCGCCGATCCTAGGTGAGTAAGAGCAACAATTTTCTGACTAATCAGGATAATTTATCGTTTTAACGCTTTAAATTATTTTATATAGGATAACTTTAAATAGAAGCTGGATTGGCGACAATAACACTTGCTTCAGAAGAAGTTGGATTGATGAAAATAATTCTTCCATAAACAGAAAGTGGATTAAAGAAGAAATAATTCTTGCTTAAATAGAAGCTGGATTGATGAAAAATATTTCTTGCCTAAGTAGAAGTTGGATTGATGACAATTATCCTAGACATTTGGTATTGAAATGCCATGCATATAATATTATTAAGTAAGCAAAAACGATAAGGAATTATCCTGACTAGTCCGATAATGTTATGCTCTACTCACCTGGGATCGGCGAAAATGCCTGCCAAACGTGGTTAGATTCTACACTTTATGCACATTATTTAAGTAAGTAAGTAAGTAAGAATGTTCTTTATTGAACGCAAGCAACGCTTCAGTCGCTTTACATACAAAGTCAGAAATAATTTATGTACAAAGAAAACGATAATTAGAAGAAAATTAGGTCAACTACAAAACATATGTCTAGACTGTACAACATCCTAGCTAAGAAGCCACGCCTGGTAAGGGAATCAAGCGGACAAACACATTAAATTAATGACAATAATAGAGCCGTTAGTATTATGATAATTATGAGCTTAATGTTTTATTTTCCCGTAGACGACGAACAGTAGACCGCTAGATGTCGTTACACGGTAAAAGTGTAGGTTTAGCGTATTTTAGCGGGTTTCAGTGTTGGCTGGGGTAATCCCGTAGTTTAGGTTGGTAATTGTTGACTATCTTCAATACCGAACTTCATGTTGGTAAGTAAGCAATCTACCTATGTCCATGATAACTATCGTCAATCCCTCTTCCATTTCATGAAGAATTTTTTAATCAATCCAGCTTCCATTTCATGTGAAAAAATTAGCCAACTTCTATTTTACCCCAAAAATATATTTCTGAGACTGGTAACAATGGGGAACATTAGATAAGCTACCCCAGCTTCATCTCCCCGTGAATCGTTTGCAACATGAGTCTCAACAGTGAAATTACCTGGTTTTTTGGCGCACCTATTGTTAAATCTCTAACATGCTGTTAATTAATTTTTTCGTTTTATTTTATTGCTGATGCATAATCGGCTACTGTTAATGTACTTGTGAACACGAATGCAAGTGATTCAATAAACTCAAACAATAAACCCAAACAAACACAACACAATCTCAATTATAACAAATTAGATTCGATTTAATTGTATTCGATTGCATTGAACTATAGATTCAAGAGAACTCTTCTCTCGCAGTCTTTTTAACACCAGAGGTCACCGTGATGTGCTACTGCTAAAATTGTCTCCGCGGCCACATGCGCATCACGTATACGCCTACACACAGACATAAAACGCCGAAGCGCCCCTTTCCGGAAACGAGATCGTTCTGAGCGAAGTGACTTCCGGTGAAGGCCCCGTCGCGCGCAGATCGCTCAGCAGACGGCTTTCTACAACGACGCAATTAGCAATCGCTGGCAAGTAGCGCAGGCGCACATAAAGGAAAACAGAAATAGGTATCGGGTCATGGAAAGCAGGCAACTAGCGCATCTCGACTGGGAACCAGTACATGGCATCCTTCACAGTAATGTCCCTTCAAAGAGCAGTTAACGGGTTAACGGCGTGAGGCTTTGAAACATAAAGTGCCAGGCCGCAAGACAGTATTGTAAAATGTCATCATTATTATAGAAACTTTATTTCGCCATAAAAATCTGGCAGCACGAAAATAATTAAAAGGAAATATAGAGAAGAAAGGAGAAAAGTGCATAGATGCAAAATTAAGCAGTTCGACTAACTGAGAAGTGATGGCCTTGCACACACATTTGCACTGAATTCACTAATGTTAAAATCTTCAGTATGTTATGGTTCTCACCGTTCGCTTATAGTTTTACATGATTTGTAATTACTTTCATTGTAAAGATCAGAATGAATCGACGGTTCTGGGAAAGAAATTGTTTTGTAAATGAGGCAAACTAGTATGCAGCGTGGCTGTGGCCTATTTATAGGCCACAGTTCTGTTGGATGCCAGCATGGCGAAATTTACATTTTGTTATTTGCCAGTAACCAGAGTGTGCTTATGAATCAGCAAACAGTTGAGTGTATCTATTCATTCCCTCCCTCCCTCTCTCCCTCTCTTCCTCCCTCCCTCCCTCCGTCCCTTCCTCCTTCCCTCACTCGCTTGCTAATTCATTCATTCATTCATTCACTCACTCATTCACTCACATATTTATTCATTCGCTCTTTCATTCATTTACTCAGGAGGCCCTAATTAATTGAATCATTTATTTAAAAGGCTGCATACAACAGAGTGTCCGATTAAAGATCACAGCAACTCTCTCTTATCACGAGGCGGCATTCCTCTCTGCCGTGCCCAGACATTACTTTCGAAGAGAGCAGTGGAGATAACGGAGCAGGAAGAGGAGGAGGAAGAGGAGAGAGAGAAGAAACCGAATGATATGGAGATTATACAGACATTGAATGAGTGAATGAATGAATGAATGACAATGAGTGAATGAATGAATGAGTAAATGAATCAATGAGCGAGTGACTGAATGAGTGAATGAATGAATGAGTAAATGAATAGATGATTGAATAAATGAATAGATGAATGAATGAATGAATGAATAGATGAGTGAATAAATGAGTGAATGAGTGAATGAATAAACGAGAGAATGAATGAGTGCTTGAATGAACAGCAGAGTATTTACTATTTAAAAGGAGGAAGCTGAGGAGAATGAGAAGTAGAGGGTGGCAGACGAGAGGAAGCGGAGTCGGAAAAGAGGAGTCGAAGTCGGAAGCAGAGAAGAAGTAGAAGTCGAAAGAGGATGCACAAAGAAGAGGGAAAATACTGGAGAAGGAGGAAGAACAGGAGAAGAAGGAGAAGCAGCAATAGCTGGAGTCTGCACAGACACGAGGAAGCAGAGAAGGATTAATCGGAACAGGAGGATGAATGGGAGAAGGATCGGAATGAGAAGAGCCTGATGACTTAATCAATGTCTAAGTCTTTCGCTTCAAAGCAAGTACATTCTAAAGGCAATCGAAAGTCGATATCTACACCGCTCTCAGATGTTCGACTACGGAGAAAGGAAGAAAGATGTCGGAACGATCATCCGTCCCAGACGGGACCAGATCCCGACAAAAGAACGGACAAAGGACTCGGATATCGGATTATCTTCCGGAGTCGGACGCATCGGGCGCGGCGGCTTCGAGATTATCTCGGCTCTCTTGGGGTTCGAGGCTACGCCCGCGGTTCCTGTTTAGCCGACTGTGCGAAGGAATGTTGTTGACCACGTGGTTCCGGTTTATGTAGCATCAGCAGCAGACTTGTCATGCATCATCGGGAGCGTGTGTGCAGCAGTGCGTGATGGAGGATTAGTTGATGATGGAATCTCTTGGGTGAACTGAACTGGGGGAGGGGGTATGTCGATCAGCAGAGGATAGCATGGTCCCGCTAAAGAAGGATCTTCATAGACGGGGAATAACCGTGTAATAATTATGATGTGTCTTTTCGTGCATAATATTGATGATGCTGTTGTTGTTGTTGTTGTTGTTGGCGGTGGTGGTGGTGATATTAATGATTATGATGATGATGATGTCGATGATGATGATGATGATGACGATGATGAAAAAGAAGATGTTGTTGTTGATGATGATGATGACGATGACGATGATGATGATGATGATGATGATGATGATGATGATCATGATGATGATCATGATGATCATGATGATCATGATGATGATCAGGATCATTATTATGATGATGATGATGATGATGATGATGAAGTGTTAGCAACTTCATTTTCTTAGCCTCGGCATACGAGTTCGGGCCGCCAGTCCTCTCCCTCGCCGTCTCATCTTCCCACCGACAGTGTACGGTCAGTGTACTCATCGTAGATAAGTTGGCTATAGAGATCGCAGATAGCAAATACATCTCAAAACAAACTTTTGCCCTGGAGGATATTTGAACCCTCGACCTCTCGGCTGACAGACAAGCACACTATCCACTAGACTTATTGCGCACCCCTGGTACCCATGGCAGGTCATTAAATACCGGATACTCGACTACCCAAAATTCTGCTCAACTTGTTTCGGTTGTGTTTGTGGAGCAGGACTTGTAGCTGCTTAGAAGTGGTCGCTGAGTAAAGGCCATTATGACAAGAGCAGCCATTGTATATTGTCTATCGTCATGGTTGAATACTTCATAGAGTGAGTGACCGGTTTATGGCTCGTGGACTCTCATATGTCCACTGAGGCGACTGCTAAGTGGACACTAAGTGGATATAGATAGACAGACAGACAGGGAAAAAAGACAGACAAAGACAGCAGAGAGAAATACAGAGACAGATAGCAAGAAAGAGAGAGAGTTAGACAGACAGAAACAGACAGACAGAGAGGCAGACAGACAGAGACAGACAGAGTGAAAGAAGGAGACAGAGATCTCTCATAATACCGAGGTGGAGTCAGGAACCATGTAGTAGCGACTGATGGGATTAAAGAGAGGGACGCGACGAAGGCTGAAGGAAGGAGTTTGATGTCATTCTCAATGGAACGTTTTATGTCCACCGAGGAGACAGACGGACAGAGAAACAGACAGACAGAGACATACAGAGAAACAGACAGACAGACAGAAAGACAGAGACACAGAGAGACAGACAGACAGAGGCAACACTAGTGTCTGAAGTTTCCCGACATTTACCTCCGGATAGCATCGGGGCTGACAAACTCATTTGTTTCCATAAACACAGTAAATCCGGAAAGTATTAACGGAGTTTATCTAGCGCTAGAACATCGTATAAGAGCGTCAAGCTAACGGTTCAAGTGCTGCGAGGAAAACTGCGCGTCTAGACTGACAGAGGACCTACACTCTTCGCATTTATGACGCTCTAATGGGTGCTATATAAAGAAATGAACCGATGAACCGTTCACTAAAAAGTATAGGCAGTGTTCCTGTAGCCAGTAAGTATGTAGCCTACGCGTGTGTGTGTGTGTGTGTGTATGTATGCGAGTATGTGTGTATATGTGTGTGTGTGTGTGTGTAATGTGTATGTATGTGTGCGTATGTATGTGTGTATGTGGGGGGCCCGATAGCGCATTGGATAACAAACTGGCGTAGAAAGGGAGAGGTACCGAGATCGAGCCCCGTAGGGCGGACTTGCTTTGTAGGCTGATATTAGCGCCGTGTATTGCAGGCTGTCTGTTCTGTTAGTAGTTAAGATTTATGTCTTCTGTCATTTGTGTTCTTGTGAATTGTTTCAATTGCATAACTGTACACTGTTACCGGTTGCGGTTTGTCAACCGGATTGTTTCAATAAAGAATATTATCATTATGTATGTATGCATGTGTTTAGTGTATGCATGTATGTATGTACATTGCGTATGTATGTGTGTATTAATGCACGCATGTTTTTAGATATGTACGTATGCATTATACAGGTATGTTTGCGTATGTTTGTTTGAATTTGTATGTGAGTATGTGTATGCATGTAAGTAGGTCTTATGTATGCATGGTGTGTGAATATATGTATGATTGTATATAAGCATGTTTGCATTTATGCATGCATATATATATACGGCATGTGTGTTTGCCTGTATGTACATATGTATGTATGTGTATATTTATCTTCATGTGTGTTTGCATGTATTTTATCTATCTGATCACTTCTTTAGCTCCTTCACAAAAGCGCTCAGAACCTCAAAGATGAGAACTTCACCTACGCGTACCGTCCAAATATTTACCAGTCTCTGTCTCTCCTTTGAATATGCTCCCACCGACTTCGAAAACACCTCCGATAGAAACCCGAGCCAGGCGTCTAAGATTTCCAACACATAATAATAGTCGACGAAATTAACACTCGTTCAAATAAACAGAGGATTTTTGTGAGGTCGCCTGGTGCAGATATCGTTTAATATTGGTAAAGCTAAGAAGAGATCAGGTTTATATAAAGGTTCACTCAGCCTTGCGAGATGCGCATTGGTAAAATGAGATGTAGGACGTGATGGGCGCCTTGCATGGCTGCCGAATACAGTTAAATTTGACTCTGCTGAATTGTAATCATCCTCGTAATTGTCAGTTTGAATTAATAAAGAATATATTATTATTATTATAATTATCTCGAGTTCAACATGGTGTTCAATTTCATGCAATAGACTTAGAGAATAGAAACACTTTTAATTTATCCAACTCGCTTCTAACGGTCTTGGCAGAAAAGGGTTAAAGGGCATGACCCTGCTCTCCAAACTCTGGACGCTATCTGTCCAGAACCTAATTGGTTCTGTCAAAGTCGGTTGATATTTTTTTAATGTTCCCAATTAACGCTTAATTAATTTCGTATCCGAATTCATCCACGATACTAATTATATAATGATAAAACTAGTCCTGCCTGGAAGTCGGTACCAATCCCACCAGTTTGATGCTATAAGTAGCCTAAGTAAGTATTTTGCACTTCAATGAATAACGTCTAACAGCATTAACAAGCTGTAGTTGTCATCGTGGTCTGTTCTTATTGTGGTTTTGCGCGCTATTTTTCCTGGAGATCGGGTAGTCGTCTACTCTCCCCTTGTTTTCCTTCTCTTTCTCCCGAAAAACACGTACGCCCGAATTTGGGGGAGCAAATGACCCTCTGTCCTGCCGTCTCCTACGCCCAAACACATATACAATACATGTATATATATATATATATATCGCTCGAAAGCGCCATCTGTAGTTCGGTAGGAGCCCTATACATCATTTCGCTGAATAAACACAGCGCGGGAAACAGTCACGTGACGCGGTGCTAAACTAATGGCAACGGCGGGATTTCGAGCGAGATTGCCGCAGACCAGTTCCGGTACGTTACCCAGGATTCATTCGGTTTCCTGCAGTGACCCACTCCAGCTCCATCGTTAGGCACTGATTAAATATTATTACATATGTACATCGATATGTCATTATAGTACACCATGTAAATATACATAGGTCTCTACATGTATGTATATGTATGTATATAATAAGTAGACAGCAAACATCATGTATATTAGCGCCTTCGTGAGTTTCTTGTAAGGCGCTATATAAATGGCCATATACATACATACATACATACATACATATTACAATCTATGTGTTGTAAATGCATGCTACACATATATCTCGTTTCTCCTTTTCATGCCTTTACATGTGTATCGCAGACGTCCCAATTTTTTTCCCGGCTAAGAGCAGTGGCGGCGCCAGACATTGTTTGTAACCGGGGCATAACCGGGGCAATCATACTAGTAACCAGTGCAGGGACGGTTTATGCCACAAGTAAATTCTCGGCAGGGTAAAAACCAGGGCAAAGGCTTTTTTACCAGGGCATTTGCCCTGGCTTGCCCTGGTGTAGTGCTGCCACTGGCTAAGAGATCGTTTAAAAAAGGGACAAGCAGTCACATAAAAAGGAGTAAGCGACCTATATAAAGGGGTGAAGGACCGTGAAGCGGTCTGGGCCGACCAAAGGAACTGAGACGAACTAGTTCAAACTGCCGCAGTTTTTACAAAAGAGTCACGGCGTTTGTTCGTAGACTTATAGCTTCTTTAAGTGCCTTTCATTTTCACTTGAGTCTCCTTAACCGTTTCTTGCTTCATTCTCTCCCACTTCTCTTACTCCGACTCCTAATTTTCACAAACCCACCTCTGTGGGACACGGTGGCCCATTGGTTATGGTGCTTGCCTTGTATCGTAGACAGTACGGGTTCGAGCCTTGTTCCCGGAGACGGTAACTGAGTGTGCAGGGACCTTGAACAAGTCCTTCACTCACAATTGCTCAACGCTATCGATTGAAGGTCATTGCGTAGTGGCGTTTAATAAATGCGTAACAATAATAATAGTAATAATAATAATGATAACAATGATGATGACGATGATGATGATGATGATGATGATGATGATGATGATGATGATGATGATGATGATGATGATGATGATGATGCCGCAATGATAATAATAATAATAAAAATAACAATCATCATCTTTTTCTTCTTCTTCATTCTTTTCCTTCTCCTCGTCCAAGCTACTCCTGCTTCCCGTACTTTTCCTACTTAGCCTTCCACTTCACCTACTCCATCTTCCTCTTCCTCAAGGCTCAAACTCTTCTGCTCATCTTTCTTGGCATCTTCTTCCTCATCCTCAGTTTCCTCCTCTTCCCCTTTCCCCTACTTCTCTTCCTCCTGCTCATCACATTCTTCTTCCTCCGAATCCTACTCTACCACTAATGACCAAGCATCAATCGATGGCGCTGAGCACTCATTAATTTAAAGGTCCCTACGCAGTAACCGTCTCCGAGGCGGAGATTCGAACCCATGCTCTCCGCGTTACAAGGCGAGCGCTCTAGCCAATCGGCTACCATATTCATTCATTTCATTCATTTCAGATATTTATATAGCGCCCCTTCAAGATTATCTACTCAGGAGCGCTCCCGACTCAACCCCGGCTAAAGAGAACAGTCTTCAGGTTAGAGAAGAATGTGGCTGCAAGGGCTCTATGCATTAGGCGTAGATCAACAGGGAGCTCATTCCAGATTGCAGGGCCAGCAACAGAAAAGGCACGGCGCTGCATAATAGAGGTCCGTGATCGGGGAACAAGGAGCTCAACCTGCTTAGAGGAGCGGAGAGAACCACGGCGCAGGACGCTCAGGGTGGAGCAGCAGAGCTCCTGTAAGTAAACAGGGGCCATACCCGCGAGGCAGCGCCAGACCAATATCTATAACCCAGTTGAATCAGGCCCACAGTCCGTTAGGCCTCCGAACTGCAACAGGCCTCGATTGCTTTATTGGCCTTGAAAATCGTGTCCTCCTGAGAGCCCAATTTTCGCCTGTATCCGGCCCTGCAAAAGCCTTTATATGAACCACACCTACCGAAACTAGTTTGAACAGCATACACAAGGACATAAAGGCCTACATCAGGGTGTCAAAATCCGACCATACCTGGGCCTCTGACGATGTTTCGCTTGCCCTTGGAGCCTTGCCTAAAGACTACACAATTTGTGCACACAAATCAAGTTTGCCATTTTTCACTGCGTTTGAATCGATATCAGTTTTATGTCATAATCGTGATTGATAATGAAGATCGAACTTGAGATTTATAAGCCTAATTTGACTGTTTGATTTCTCTAAAATGCACAATCTAAGATTTAACCGAGCCCCTCCCAGATCCCTACCCCATTTTACTCAGGCGACTTCGGCACCATGGCCCGCCACTTGCTGGCAAATATTGCCATTGGCCCACAATTAAAAAGTTCTGACACCTCTGGCCTAAATTAACAGTGTGCAAGATGCTGTGGGCCAATTACTGTCGTGACTTAGCAATTTGTAAGCAACTTCTGTCAACATGGAAATTGTAGATCAATGTTCAGACCAATGTTCCCGTTTGTTTACGTTTTCTTTAGCTTATGCGGCCTTGTATGCAATGGGCTAGATATGAAACCACGCTCAGTAGAATAATGAATCTATATATCAGACACCGGGCCTCACCAGGGTAAGGCACATGAAGAATGAAGATCCTAGGTATCACGACGACAGAACAATTCAGCACGCATATTAACAACATTCATCATTAAGACTATGCAGGCGATGTATGTCCTATGTCCTCCGCGTTCTAACAGCACATGCGTTAATGGGCCAATCTCTTATATGAGTGATGTAACCAATGCAACCACAGTGTCGCGGATGCTCTATGCGGCTCCGGCGTGGTGTGGCTTCGTGGGGGCTGAGGGACGCACGCGTCTTCAGGCTACCATACGGCGACTGGTCTGGTCTAGATACTTATCTGAATCCCACCAAAGTTTTGAGCAACTCTGCTAGAAAGCAGACTCCAACCTCTTTTCCACCATCATCAGCAACCCTGAGCATGTATTACATCAGCTACTGCCTCCCGTGAAAACTGTTTCATACTCACTACGCCCCAGAATCCACAATAGGATCATATTAAGACACACTCTGCATCTCGTAAAACATTTGTCACACGGATGCTTTATATTTAAATTTATTTTTTTATCTATTTGATTAACTATGTACACCAAAATTATTTAGCAGTTGTTTTTTTCAATAAAGGATATACTTACTTACTTTAAAAAATCGTAAGAACGTTCTTAAACGCGAATTGTCTCCTTATAAAGCACGGTCTCCGACGGATTTTGTATATCGTATCGTATTGTAACCATTATGTAACCATCATTTATATAATATGTAATATTATAGAGAAAGGGAAAGAGAGGGAAAAGAGCGACAGAGAATCCATATATATAATTACATATATATATATCACAAGATATATATTTATATCATAAGATATATAATATATATATATATTAGGGTGGTCCTTATTTTTAAACTTTCAAAATTTCACCGTCCCACCCTCCAAATAGGTTCTCCCTTGGTAGAAACTAATTGGTATAAAATTTCTTTAATATTGGTAAATGTTTAGGGTATGCTTAATCCACTTGAAATTTTTGCTTATTTCCTGTAATCGCACAAACAAAAGGCTTCCGATATGATATGATGAATCATTCGAATGCAGTGCCGTAGTGTAAATGGTCAAGCACAATAGCGCATTCTACTACGTGTAGTTCATAGTACAGATCCATTCTGCTCGAGTCCAGTCCTTTGAGTCCAGTCCCAGCAGTTTGGTACGAAGCAGAAGCGAGACCCTGGAGGACAGTAGCATTGTGGCTATCGTGGTACAGCTTGCAGTGTTCCTTGGTGACAAGACGAGCAAATTGAGCTGCCCCTCATCTCTTATCAGCAAATCATTGTATTCTTGCATCAATGCCAACCCTCGTTCTGCAGTATCGTCGACAACACGAAGCTCGAACACCGTCTTCTGCTTGAGGATAGTCTGGATTTGTCAGCAAGACCTCCGGATTGACTTCCAGCAAGGAATCTGGCAGGTCAAGATTCCTGAAGAAATTACGCGTGTTTGCGTGTTCGCGGTCACAAATCACATAATCTTAATTCTGGAACCTTGGACTGGTCCAGAGAAATAAGTTTTGGAGGATCCTCCTTTCCTTTCTGACTGAGTCCTTCCACCATTGTTCTTACTCGACTACATTGGTCAAAAAAGGCTTATACTATCAGCTATTTAGATACCAAGCTGCCCACACTACTTCAGAAGTCAGAACACCCTTGGATGCTGGCGAGTCAAATGTCGTGAGTATTTTCAATGGTTTCAAGTCACTTATCGGAGCTGCAGCTGGTAGTCGGGAGAGGAACCCGAACTTTATACACACCCCGACACCAAAGACGCAGAAAAGTTCAAGATCTTATGCTTCTCGTTTCGTCAGTTTGACGGCTGAATCTCTGAACAGGAAGATCTTAAGCGCATTTATTGATCTTGCCATGAATCGGGCACGGGGTTGGCACCCGGTTTCATGAAGGAAACTCTGGGAGGTGGAAAGTCCATGACCTCAGCCGAAATAACGCAGAGTGCATCTGCAATGACCGGAACTTCCACGCCAGGCTTGTAATCTGTGACAACAACATTGGGCCACTGTGGTGCTGAAGGCTTCCTCCAAAAGAATTTCATGGGTATGATGCTTGCATGCCAACTATAGCACTTTTCTCTCCAGCAGCGTCTCTACCAAAACGCAAGCTTCTTTCTTTTGTCCTCTGCTGCTGACAATTATTGTGTCAAAACAGAGTCCTTCGATGCAATCCTTAACGCCCTCAATCATTGCATATGTCATTGCATATGTCATTGCCTGACCGGTTCCGGAAGACAGCCTCGGCATAGACAGAAGTTGTTTCAATGCCAGATCCTGGAACAATGACTTGTAATCGGTCAACTTTCTCGTCTCCTGTAGTCTCTATCTTAGAAAACTGGTATAGCAATCTCCTGGTTAAACTGCGCTGGGGCAGCTGCTTTTTATACTGCTTTTCAGTGGCATCTTGTGTCACCCTCCTTTAACATATTCATTAATTTGTGTGTTGTACGACTGCATCAACTTGATATACGATGTCACATCAACTCGCTATTTATTGGCTGCCTGCTCTACGCACCTACAACCCGTTGCATTGTAATGGTTAAAATATCTGACAAGTTGCAATGCATTTCCAATGGAGTACCGTAGTTAATAGCTAGTTATTCATTATCAAAAGGGTTCTAATTATCAATTATTAAGCTATATCAGCCAAGAAAAGACAAAAATATTAAAAATTGAATAGAATGCACTTCGCATCTGAGTATATAGTATATTATTTAGCCTTAAGCCCCATGTACTTATTGGGATGAAAATTTTTTAACCATTGGCAATTTCGCATAGTTATACTTTTGTATAGCATCACTAAGAAGTGGATTGAGCATACCCTAAATGTGCACCAATCACAACCATTTTTGGCAGCAATAAGTTTCTACTGGAGGAGTATCAGATGAGAGGGTGGGAGCCAGTAAAAGATTTAAAAAAAATTTGTCCCATGTTGCTAAGGACCACCCTAATATATATATATAATATCCTATTATGCTCTGTTGTATTGCATTTCATTGTCATATAATGCTGTAATGTATTTATATAGGCTATATATATAAATTTCTTATATTTTTAATCATATATATATATATATATATATATATATATATATATATATATATATATATAGGTATTGATGCTCAATGAATGCGGTCAATGCCCTTCTATTACTTGTTTTGATGTCATTGAACGTTTGATCTTGGACATCGAGCGGTCAGTCACGGTTTCTAGTCAGTGACAGTCGCGAAGGGTCAGCTGGGGTCAGCGAGAACAGTCAGCAGCATTTCAGAGTACCATAAACCACAACCATGTGGTCTGCTCCCATTTCCCCACACGTCATTTGGGCGCCACAGTAACAGCTAGTCATCTCAGACACTACTGTTGAGAGTGTTCTCTTTGACCAGCGCCGCGTAGCAGATCCCAGGTGTGTCATTGATCCAAGCGTCCGTAAGATTTAACCCCGTTTTGCTCGACATCGGCGTATAAATCTACATCGAGAAAACCGGATAGTAAAAAAGATATCGACCGGTGCAAGATTTATTGTAGATCGTGGAGACTGAACATGAATCACTGTTAATGCATCTGTCGACGGTGTTTACGAAGTAGTTCCTGCAACTCGAAGATAGCATCGAGCAGACCAATATGTGGCCGCTCGCAGACACATATTGCGCATTGGTAACACGATGAGATACAACATCGGGTGATAAAATGAGATCTCACGAAATGCAATGCAATGTGATTGCATTAAATGAAATTCTATGCAATGACATGAAATGCAAAGCGAAACAGTACTATATTACACAATATAGCAATAGCAGAGATGGCAAATTACTCCGAAAAATGTAATTGAATTGCAAATTACAAATTACTTTGGGACATGAAATATAATTTCAAATTACAAAATACATGGGAAAATGTAATTGAATTACAAATTACAAATTGCAAAATATGTGATTTCAAGTAAATTTCAATGATGTAATTTCAATTACTACCAATCCTTGCAATACAGTATTGCATGATACAATATTATACAGTATAATATCATGCAATACAATATAGAAGAAGAAGAGCAGTCCCTTAATCTAGCCCTGAGGCAGCCATGGGCATGAAGTGTTAGCGATTTCATTTTCTTAGCCTCGGCATATGAAGACGTGTGGCCATTTATCTCCCTCGCCGTCTCATCTTCCCACCGAAAGTATACGGTCAGTGTACTCATTATAGCTGATTTGGCTAGGGGGCGCATCTAAAACAGAAATCGAGCCCAGACAGACAGACACCTCATCAACTTTTGACCGCGTCTAACGTGTGTGTGCAGCATCTTTGTCGAGTTCAGAGGCAGCTGATTAGAAGACATCCAGCTCTCTACTTCTGCTCTAATGGTCAGTGGAGAAGACACGCTGGCAATTGCGTCAGATGGTTTTGACGTAGAGTGTCGTCACACGTCATCAGTGAACTGCCGGACTTGCGTTGTTCATGACTGTCTGTCTGTCTGCCAATGTGTCTGGCCGTCTGACTGTCTGTCTGTTTGTCTATCTGACTGAATGTCTGTCTGTGTCTGTGTTTGTCTGTTTGTTTATCTGACTGTCTGTGTGTCAGTCTGACTGTATGTTGACTGTATGTCTGACTGTATGTCTGACTGACTTTCTGTCTGTTTGTCTGTCTGTCTGACTACCTGACTGTCTGTCGTTCTAAATGACTGTCTGTGTGTGTGACTGTCTGTCTGACTGTATGTCTGTCTGAATGTCCCACTGTCTGAGTGTCTGTCTTTTGTCTGTCTGCCTGTCTGGCTGACTGTCTGTCTGGCTGACTTCCTGTCTATCTTTTTATTTGTCTGTTTGCCTAAGTGCATGCATTTCACATCATACCGGAATTTACTAGATTTAACCATAGCTACGACGAATGTCGGGCCACGGTGACAAAGCTTGACACCTGCAGCGTAGGCCTTGTACTAGGCTGCAATTCCACGCATCAACGACCATTGCTTATTGATATTATAATGATATATAATTATATATATTTACGAACACATACTTGTGTATAGATGTGTATACATACGCATCCACATATATGTGTATTGAAGTTCATAATTTATGTGATTTACTATGGGTGAATTCTTTATGTGCTCAAAGCCTATTTAAATATTATTCGTTTGACCTGTGACCTGTATAATCTGACGTCACGACAGCTGCTCGGTAGCATTGCACTGTTTGGCTTTGCCTTGGTATAGGGCTGGGCCTAAGTACACAAAAACGAGAGGGAGAGAGAAAGACAGAGGGACATAAAGACAGAGGTAGAAAGAGAGACAGAGAGAGCCAGCGACCCGTGAAAAGTAGGACCGTGCATTACTTTAAACTGTTTGTCCCCCTTTGATGCGGAATAATTCGGAAGATAAACATGACGATATACGATCAAATCAGAAGGATCAGAGGTCGATCCATAGCAAACAATAATCAATAAATGAATGAATGAATCAATCAATGAATCAATCTATCAATTAATCAATCAATAAATTAATCGATGAATCTATCAATAAATCAGTCAATCAGTCAATCAATCGATTACTTATTCAATCAGTAAGTCAAACAATCAATCAAAAAGTGAGTGAGTGAGTGAGTGAACGAGTGTGCGAGGGAGTGATTGAGTAAGAGTTAGTTAGTTAGTAAGTTTAGTGAGTCAGTGAGTAAGTCAACTAGTGAATAAAATTTCTCAAATATTGCAGACCATCTGCTAACGGTCACAAGACTACAGACTTGGTACTGTCAGCCTGAAGGAACAATATGACAACATGCCTTAAGTGAACATCACTTGACAGACAATTCCTCTGGTGCTCGCCAGATCCCTGAAATCTATTCTCACCTAATCTGGTTACTTCCACTGTGCCTTTGTCGTAGTATATTATATTTCATCCGTAGATGTTTGCTTTATGTGAAACCGCGTTCAAAAATCAGTTTGTTGAATTAATCTAGTTTAAACCATACGCACGTGTTTTTTCAGACCACAGTTGAATTCCATTCTCACCGGTGGTTTACTTAGCAGAAGAAGAGCAGTCCCTTAAGCTAGACTTGAAGCAGCCATGAGTATGAAGTGTTAGCGACTTCATTTTCTTAGCCTCAGCATACGAGGGCGAGTGACCAGTCCCCTCCTTCGCCGTCTCATCTTCTCACCGACAGTGTACTTGTTATAACTGAGTTGGCTAGGGGATGCAGATCGAGCAGAAATCCCCTAGCGAATTTCTGCCATGGCGGAGTTTTGAACCCCCGGCCTCTCGATTGACAGCCCAGCATGCTAACCATTACACTATCGAGCACCCCTGTCATAGCCGAAATCCTATTCATTAACCTGGTCAAAGACAGAACATTCTAAATGAAACTGTGATTGATAGCTACACATTTGTGTAGGCTATCAGCTTATAGGTAAACCTTTATTGATAAATCAAGATGTAGGCCTACCTATATGCTTCTAAGCCTTGATTGCAAAACCAAGAGATTTCCTTATGGGTGTACAATAGATTAACCCATAAGCATACATAGATAAGCATTGACTGATAACGGAAAATCTTTCAATGGTCTTATAAGTAAATCTTGTTTGACAACTCAGGAATTATCTATAAACATTTGCACAAAAACGGTGATTGATTATTTAAATGTGTAGATTATGGATAAACCTGGATTGATAAATCACTAGTTACCCGCATGCACACAAGATAAACGACCAGATTTATCGATAATCTAATAGATAAATCTTGCTTGATCAATCAGGATTTATTCCTAAGCCTTCTGGGTTTGGCCGGATATTAAGTTAGGTTGTCTCGTAAAAAAACCGTTTGTAGTGTCCAGAAAAATCAGTATGCGTCTGTCTCATATCATACATGTAGCTTCACCCAAGTAAACATTTTGGATCAGGCAAGCTCTACAGGCCTTTCTCACATCATATCAATGGTTTAAGTTGTTTCAGAAGACATGTAATCTCTGTTAGAGTCACGGCAATTTGACCTCAAACGCTTAAGAGCCAATGCTTCGAAGATTCCTCTTAAAAGCTGTGATAGTGTCCACCGAGATACTACTATCATCCACGCCATTCCTCAAGGCTTGAACTCTGGCACTGAAGAATTTCTTCCATAATCATCTGCAGAATTTCTTCCATAATCTTCTGAATAATTCTTTCCTTAATCTTCTGAAGAATTTCCTCAATAATCTTCTGAAGAATTTCTTCCATAATCTTCTGAAGAATTTCTTCCATAATCTTATGAAGAATTTCTTCCATAATGCTCGGAAGAATTTCTTCCATAATTTTATGAAGAAATTCTTCCATAATCTTCCGGAGAATTCCGTCCTTAATGTTCGGAAGAATTTCCGCCACAGTGCTCGGAAGAATTTCTACCGTGGCATGCTTAGAACGCCGCTCGCTTTGGACATCAGCGACCTCCTATATCAATTATTATTACTGCCATTATTCGCCGGCGCTAAAGATCTACGAGATGTTTCCAGCGAAACCCTTTCCGACGAGCAAATATCTGGAGTTGCAACTCCTCACGCGGGAGTCTCGAAGTACCGCGGAGCAACGATAGAAGGAAATGTGATTATGTCGGATAGGATTGTCACAAGCAGTATAGAAATTCTGTCACAATCACTGTGAATGAAGGCTTCACAGACGGACACGTCTGATGCCATCGTTGCTCCATGTCTTAATCCTTTCCGGGTTTTCTTTTTGTCTGTTACGGTTTGTGTGTGTAGGCTACGGAGCTGACGAATAGAAATGAAGATTTATCTGTGGATTTTTTGTGACCGATGACGTTGTATGTGGAAAGACTGCATCCATTTGAAGTTCTCAGATAAATAACGATACATAATGCATATATACGTATATACATGTATGCATACATACATAGAAATACATACATGCATGCATACATACGTACAATGTCGTATATGCATACATGCGTATACAAACTATACATACATATATATACATACATGTATGAATAAATACATACATGCATGCTAGCATGCAAACATGCATGCAGGAATACATACATACAGTACGTACGTACGTATATTCATATATAAATTAAAAAATACATACATGCACGCATACATATAGGTACATACATACACACACACCCACACACACCCACACACACACACACACACACACACACACACACATATATATATATATATATATATATATTTTGTTTCTTTCATGTAGCGGATACCGTGAGCCAAGAATCTGAGTGAAACGATGATTTCCCACGAGAAATAATCATTCCTAAACGAAGCCAACGACGTCAGTTTATTTCCAATACAATACAGGAAACGACATCGATCCGACTTACAGTGGCTTCGAAATAAACTTCTATTTTGTTTATCTTCTCATCAAATGAATTCCTTAAGCGTCGAATGCACGAAAGAATAATTTCAAAAACCTCTTAAGTTTTCATTCATTCATTCATTCATTCATTCATTCATTCATTCAGTCATTCGTTCGTTCATTCATTCATTCATTCATTCATTCATTTATTCATTCATATCGAACATTAGTTTGTTTATATGCCGTCTCTTCAAGAAAACTACTCAGAAGAGCTCCCAATTCCAGCACGGCTAAAAAGAATTGTCTTAAGGTGAGAAAAGAACGCAGGGTCCTGGGAAAGAGGTGAAGCTCCAGGCGGAAGCCATTCCAGGTCGAGTGGTCCACCACCGAGAAGGCGCGATTCTGCCTAACGGTGGTAGGGGCAAAATCGACAAGGAGCAGACCCTGTTCAGACGAGCAGAGGGATCGAGAGCCTCTGGCACTGGACAGGGTAACAGAGCCATCCTTTGTTCCGTGCCTCCTTCTTAAAATATTTGTATACCTATTCAGACCTCAGTCTTCCTGTATAGCCCGAGGAGTTTCCCACAGGCGTGTTATAAACAAGTGTGTTAACAAGTGTGTTAACTTCAATACCTGCCCCGTCTGCTCTACACCAACTACCACACAAGTGCTGCTCAATTCTTTACATTTAGGCCAACTCTCTCCCATTTTTCTAGATATTGACGGGTTGTGGCTTGGTCTGACCTGGTTATGACTTGATCTGACCTGTTACAGCTTGACTGACCCAAATACAGCCAAGTTTGACCTATAGTTACGGCTTGGTCTCGGTCTGATTACGACTTGGTTTTATCAGTCTACAGTTAGGGTTTTACCTTATAACGGCTCGGTCTGACCTGATTACTGGTTGGTCTGACCTGATTATGGGTTGGTCTGACCTGATTACGGGTTGACATGACCCGATTACGGGTTGGTCTGACCTGATTACTGGTTGGTCTGACCTGATTACGGGTTGGTCTGACCTGATTACGGGTTGGCCTGACCTGATTATGGGTTGGCCTGACCTGATTACGGGTTGACCTGACCCGATTACGGCTGGGTTTGTGCGCCATCTGATGACGACTTGTGCATTAGACACCGACGCAACAGGTTTTACTAATAACCAATTTGCAGATAAGAATTAAAACAACATAATAGAGACCTCTTCCATTCATAGAAACCGAGCAGAAAATTACAACCGTTTTGTAAAGATATTGATCACCACCGACCTGGGCGACTTCGGGTAAGTCTTGAACTTGTCGATAAGGTTCTTTGCCGTCTGCGGTTCGGCGGAGATTCCCTGTGCCCGCTGTTTCCGGGGTCCCGTCGGAATCTTCGGGATGTGAACGATGCTCTGGTACTTATCCAGTTTGCTGCTCAGCTCCTGGATGAGATCGTCCTTCTGCCGCAAACGGTTTTCCAGGTCCATGATCCTGTCCTCCATCGCCCGTCGCATGTTCTGCAGTTCCGCCAGGGACCCCATCTTCGATGTTGCTTCGATCTGATGGACTGGTCCTTTAAGGAAACGGAAATCGATTGCCCCGCTTGTCATTCAGAACTTCAGCTGCCACCCCTCAGAATCAACTCTACCATCGGGCAAGGCCACGAAGTCTGTATTCCGCCTTGGTTCTCCGGCACAGTTGAGCGAACTCCACACGTGCTTAACCACAATAACTCCTGTGTATGCACGAATAGGACTCCCGCCTGAGTCGTTAGCGTAGAACTCCTGTATCCCTCTAAATATAACCCCGACTTGTTCTAGCTTGACTCCACAACCCCTTGCATCATTGAATAAGTCTCCGAGATATCTGGCTACCGTCTAAACACCGTTACATCTCTCAATAACAATCCATAGATACCATTCCTGTTTCTACGAATAAGACTCCGCTTTAGTTGGCTTCCATGTGTAGACAGCTGTTTATTTCTGAAAGCGAACCATCAATAAAGAGATCTTAGCATTGAGACCGCAGCGTATGCTTGTAAATATATATCTCTGACTGCAGGCAATGGATTTCTTCTTCAATACGCTTCTCTCCGATTGAGGCTCGCGTTGGTAGCACGGTCCTACCACATGCAGCTTCTGCCGCCTTCTGAGGAAGCGTTCATCGGGGTCTCTTTAGTACAGCCGACCCACGGGCGCCCGACCGTCCGTAGGCAACGCTTGGCTGGCTGCGCTGGTTTAGTGACAAACAGATCTGGCTCTAACAGGACAACAAGGGGCACTGATAGTAACACGGGGCGCACAGACACATACGCACATCTGCACATAAACACACGCATACATAAATACACACAAATGCACGCGTACATACACATTTGCACACAAACATTTAAATACATGGACTGAACACATACGCAAACACATCCACGCATACACAATCAGGCATACACACACATACATACATCACATACACACATACATGCATACATACATACATACATACAGATAAACCCAAACATACATATACACATACGTGTATACATGCATCTGTTGTGTGTGTGTGTGTGTGTGTGTGTGTGTGTGTGTGTGTGTGTGTGTGTGTGTGTGTGTGTGTGTGTGTGTGTGTGTGTGTGTGTGTGTGTGTGTGTGTGTGTGTGTGTGTGTGTGTGTGTGTGTGTGTGTGTGTGTGTGTGTGTGTGTGTGTGTGTGTGTGTGTGTGTGTGTGTGTGTGTGTGTGTGTGAGATGACCCTAGCATACTTATATCGTCACAAATACACACTCGCCCACTCACTCACTTGCTTACTCCCTTACTCACTTACTCACTTATGTACTAACTTACTCGCTCGATTGCTTGCTTTTTACTCACTTATCCACTCAGTCACTCACCCAAGTAATCACTCCTTCATTCACTCCTTCATTCACTCCTTCATTCACTTGCTCGCTCACTCGCTCATTCACTCGCTCACTCATCCACGTCTTTAATTGCTTAGTTGGGGGTCTGAGTACCTGGGTGTTTTTCCATCGGGTGTTTACCAGACCACCTGGCAAGTGTCTGATCAAATCAGCCACTATCGTCCTCCCTCCCTCCCTCCCTCCCTCCCTCCCAATCCGCTGCTCCCTCTCCCATTTCTTGTTCGTTCCTATCAAAACGTTTATCTTCGCTTTCCACCTCTCGTTCTCTGAGTTTTTAAAGTTCTATCTGACCAGCTTACATGTATATCCATCCCAGAAGAAAGCTCGGATCTATCCCTATAGCTGCCTCCCAAACTCTCTCTCCCACCTTACCTCTCCCTCTCTACCTCTAACCTTCCCTCTGTCCCTCCCTCTTTCCCACTCTGTCTCTTTCTCCTCTCTCCTTCTCCTTTCTATCTCTTTTCTCCATCCCTCTTCGTTCCTGAGTCTCTTCCTCTTCCTCTTCTTCCCTCCCTCCGTCCCCCTCTCTCGCTGTCTCTCCCTCTCCGTATTTCCTTCCCTCTTTCCCTCTTTCCCTCTCTCTCTTCTCCTCTCTCTCCCTCCCTCTACGCTCCTCTGTCTCTTCCTCTGCCTCTCCTCCCCTCCCTTACTCCCTCTCTCTGTCTCTCTCTCCCTCTTTTCTTGCCTTTGTCCCTCCCTCCCTCTTTCTCCTCTCCCCCGTATCTCTCTCTTTCTCCCTCTCCGTCTTCCTCCCTCTGTCCCTCCCTCTCCCTATCCGCTCCTCTCTCCATCTCTCCCTCCCACTGCAGTAATGCCTTGGAGAAAGAAACCCTGTCGAGCTCCGATGGACCAGGAAAGCTTCGACCGTTCCAGAACAACAGGAAGCACAGCAGGATCTCTTCTCTTTTCTCATATCCTGGTCTTCTCTCCATCGATCCGAAACCAGGCTACACTTCATTGATTGGCTGCATCGATCAATCGATCGATCGATCGATCCAAACTAGTAGAAGATCGCCATTGACTTCCGTTCCACTGAACATCAATAGTAACAGTTTCCAGTGTGTAACGTTGATGTTCTCACTCCTCCTTTTCCCACGCTTGGGACTGGCACCGCCCAGAACACAGGCAGTAGTAAAGTTATAGTGACGATTTGTAGTTATCAGTGTTTAGCGACAAATTATGGCTGCCATGTCCATTGACATTGCCCTCCCCGTTTATCCAGACTTGGGACTGGCATGTGTGGATGTTTCTATAACAGTTTAGCTCAATTTTGAAATGCTATTGATTCAATAATGCTTTATTTCCAGCAATAGTTATTTCATACTTTAATGAAACAGAGAAAAACCGATGACACGCTGACGCCAATAATGATAATAATGGCAACGATAATGATGCCGATAATGGTAACGATAATGATGACGATAA